>JAAEAF010007021.1:0-34314 GCA_011037195.1 Triatoma infestans
AATGATTTGTTATGAATGAAATAAAATGTCAGCAATTCAAAAATGTTACATTTAATCTGAATACAATAATATAAGCGATAACAAATTCATTAAAAAGTGTAAATCTTTCCCAAAAATAAATTTCCACTAAACGGCTTTCACCTCTTCGCTTAATTACTTCTGTTATAATTCTAGGCATTCTCTCAATCAATTTATTGATTGTTTCTAATTCCATATTACTCCACATACTGCGCAGCATCTGCCACAGAGCATCTGGTGAATTAGGGCACTTGATACGAACTTTTCCATCTAGCTCATCGCACAAAAGTTCAATTTGGTTCAAGACCGAGGATTGCGAGGGCCAGACTATATTTACACATATTTTTCATCTTCTTTTTCCTTATGGTATTGTTTACATAATTTGGAAGTATGTTTTGGGCCACTGTCTTGTTGCATAATGATTTTTTTCCCCAATCAATCGCTGACTGCAGGGTAAGAGTGATTTTCTAAAATGCTTTTATAATTTTCTTTTTTCATTATCCCGTCAATATGGACGGGATGACCTATTCCTCATCCTGAAAAACATCCAACCATAACCGAGCCCTCTGTGCATAACGGTGGGTATTATGCATTGTGGATGTAGTTTTTCTGAGCTGAAAGGTTCCTCCATCCTTTCATTGTGAAGTCTTTGTATTTCAAGCCCACTCTGAACGTTTCTTCTTGTTTGCATCCTTTGATAATGGTTTCAGCGTTGCAACTCTTCGTATTAAGTTCGCTTGACGAAGCCGCCTTTGAACAGTTGATACAGAAATTGGCCTCGAACTTCTTTTAATAACTTCCCCTCTGATTTTTGGAGTGTAAGTCGTCTGTTTCTTTTACTACATAAGATAACGAACTTATCCTCACCTGTGGTTGGTGATTTTGGTCTCCCGGAGCGTTGTAAATCTTCATGGTCACCATATTTTTTAAACCGTTTGATATTCGGTGAGTATTATCCTTATATATCTCTTCGGCTATGGCTCAATAGATCCCTGGTGAATGTAGGTAAATGTCTTAATAAAGAATTTAGCCTGCCTCTGCCATGGCGTTCTTTCCCACCATCGCAGGTACTGGTCTTCTATCCATTCTTTGGTAGAACAGTGAATGGGGCTCCTGGGCAACCGCAGAAGGGCTCCGAGCGTATAAAGGTATTCTTCGAGGTATATTATGTTAATAAAATATTTATTTTAAAAGGTGCCATTTAAATGGGGGAGGTATTATGCATAAATCACGATACTGGCAAATTTTTATTACAATGTAACTATATGTTCCTTTAAAGAATTGTAGTAAATAATAAATTTTTTTACTGATCCCAAACTTCTGATCGGTAGTGAATATATATATGAAGGAGCGGCAATTTGTCTTTTTATCCGGAGCGACGTAACCGCTACTGCGAGCGCTGTAACTAGCCATAGAAGTGCAAAGGCGTAAGTAACTTTGCAAACAAATTAAGAACAAAACCAGTTAATTAATTCAATTTGCCAGAATTTCTTTTTGGATTGCACAGACGGCAAAATCCATCCGACCGTGCGAATTTACTGAATTATTTTTTTCTGATTTCCTCGAAATTGGCTGCAACGATTTTCCTTAAACGTTGAATACTATATATACATATAAATTCGTATCACTTTTATTTGTCACATTTTTCTGAAGGAATAATAGCAATATGTTTTTCTCTAAAGTACCACTAAAATAGCTGATGACTGATGAAGTCCGGAAAATAAAACTTTTGAGTCAAACGAATAATGCGAAAAATAAGATTCAAATAAAGAAAGGATGTACAAGAAAAAATTATGTTCCTAATCAAAATGATGCTCTGTTGTTGACAAAGTCTGCAGAGGCTAGATTTGACATCCCTAAATTTATTTAGTCTACTGCCGCAAATTAGGACTGTCTTCTTATAAAAAAACAAAAAAAAAAATTCAAATTTTACATTTTAGTTGAAATAAAAAAAGAAAAATAGTGATAAACGAATAAAATAACGTTTCTAAATTCACCGCCAGGTAACAGCACCTACTTAATCTAGAATTGTAGTTTCAAATAATCCGCCGCTAGAAGTCATAAGCTTCTACATATACGAATTGTAGTTCCCAAAATTTGCCACCCGCTCACGGGGGCGCCACCGCTGATGAAAACATTTTCTAGTTTGAAATGACGTCTTTAAGCTTCTAGATTTACAGAATTGTAGTTCCAAAATTTGCCACCCGATCACAGCGCCATCCTCTGATGTAAAAAAATTTTCAATAGTTTAAAATGCGTCTTTGCGAATGAACGAGAAGGGGTTAGCGTAATGGACTCGCAAAAACAATCTTTGGAAGTAGTGACACCTAGTGACAAACTATCTAACCATAAATAAAATTGATTTCTCAGTAGGTGTTGTTATCTGGTGGCCATTTTTATAACTACAAATATGCTAATTCTAATTAGTTACTTTATTAATTAGAAAACAAAAAAACTCATACAAGTTTCTCTTACTCCAGTTTTCAAATTTTAATCGACAAACTTTTATATTTAGTATACCAAATGTAATAAATTCGTCTGTTGGTTTTGTTGAAGCAAATCCAAAAACTGAAAAAATTACTTAGATGTACATTATAATTGAAAAAAAAGAAGCGTACTCTTCATTTTTAAACTAGAAATAAATGAATATATTAATTATATTAATATATATTATAAAATTCAAATATTTATTTATTTTTTTCTAGATTATATTTCTTTCGCAAGTTATTAAGACAATTCTTGGCATATTATTTGCCAAGATATTTTTCTGGAATAATGCTTGATACGATATTTCTCCCTCCTTTCTTTTTCATGAGAGGGTTCAGATATTTTACATTTGTTTTTCAGCTAGAAGCTATAGAGGGCTGCGAATATTAATATTATCGTATGTAATAACTTAGATACAATGTTAAAATGAGAATTTTAAGACTATTGAAGTATAGATTCGAGTAGCAATCCATCCTATATAATCATTATTTTTATAAGCATGTAACTACCAACATACAGTTCAAGAACTTTTATCTAAATCTTATCAATAAAATTTACGGGCTGATTTCATTTGTTGGTATTTGATTGAATTACTGTATTGATATATTTTTGAAAGCAGCTTCAAAATCTCTTGAAATGGCTGGCCCAATTGCTGAAATGTTGTCGGTATTAATCAATAATACATTTACTTCATAAGAAAATGAAATCCTTAATTATTTTAGAGTACACATTAGCCCTCTGTAACAAATAATTGAATAATTATTAAAAGACAAAAAAAGATAGGCTAAGAAACAAATATAAAGTTTTTTCTTTTTTCTCACTGCTTTAAGAATATAATTGTTGTAAATGAAGTCCATACTAAAAAATTAGAAGTGTATTCCTATTCTTATAAAACAAACAAAAAAAATTCATATTTTACATTTTAGTTGAAATAAAAAAAGAAAAATAGTTAAAAACGAATAAAAGTAACGTTTCTGAATTCACCGCCAGGTAACAGCACTTTCCTAATCTAGAATTTGTAGTAGTTCAAATAATTGCCGCTAGAAAGCATATGCTTATAGATATACCGAATTGTAGTTCCAAAATTCGCCACCCGATCACAGCGCCATCCTCTGATGTAAAAATTTACAATAGTTTAAAATGTGTCTTTAGGAGTGCCGGTTAGCTTAATGGACTCCCCCCCAAAAAAACTAGAAAGTAGTGACACCTAGTGACAAACTATATAACCATAAATAAAACTGATTTCTCAGTAGGTGTTGTTATCTGGTGGCCATTTTTGTAACTACAAATACACTAATTTCAATTAGTTACTTTATTAATTAGAAAACAAAAGAAATCTGGTGTGAAACACTCACACAAATTTCTCTTACTCCAGTTTTCAAAATTGTAAGCGACAAACTTTATAATTAGTATACCAAATTTAATAAAATTCGTCGACGTTTTTATGGAGACAATCACAAAAACTGAAAAAAATTACATAGTTACATTATAATTGAAAAAAAAGCGTACACTCCATTTTTAAACTGCTAATATATATTATTAAAATTCCAATATTTATCTTTTTTCTACATTATATTTCTTTCCCAAGCTATTAAGATAATTCTTGGCATATTATTTGCCAAGATATTTTTTTGGAATAATGCTTGATATGATATTTTTGCTTCCTTTCTTTTTCATGAGAGAGTTCAGATTTTTTACATTTGTTTTTCAGCTAGAAGCTATAGAGGGCTGCGAATATTAATATTATCGTATGTAATAACTTAGCTACAATGTTAAAATGAGAAATTTAAGACTATTGAAGGATATATTCAAATCTGTAAAGATTCCTCCTATTCCGCTTAAAGCTTGCGTGAACATAAGGCAAATTGACACATAATCGTTCGCTGCCTGTCTAGGACTTGGGTGACACTCCTTTGTGATCATTCCATTTTCGATCTCTTTCTATTCCCCTTCCTACATCATATTGTTTGCATTGTTCCATGAGCCATGAAAGTGTAGCCTTCGATAAGTGCTGGACACCCACAGCAGCTTCCTTCGCGAGCGCATCTGCTCGTTTATTACCTTCAGTACCGCTGTCAGTCAGTCTTAATTACCAAATTAATCTGCCTTAATTCCATTAACTACACTTACGAATATTTTCCAAACAAAGCAGTTTAATATGAAAGTTGTGAGTACCCCACTATCTGATTTTATACTGGCAATCTGTTGGTAAGACAGAATTATCTGTTTGTAAAAATTATTATTTTTTTTTAGCCATCACAGAGTACTTAGTATAGCAAAAATTTCGTTTGGTTATTCAAGCACAGCCAAGCCAAGCCAAATTTAGCTTCTCAAACTTGCATACCCTCCCCCCGCCATAAATGGCGAATGAACAACCAAGTGAATCTTCCATTCTTCTTCCATTTCTGTAAATGATATAATTATCAATTTCATCGGAGAACACAATCCTGGATGAAGCCAGACGTAATCGCATTCTAAATCGGGTACTAGACTCGAAGAATCTATGTAATTTGAATTTCGCATGTAAAAGGCCAAACGCTCTTTAGCTTTCAGCCCCATAGCAAGCACATTCACTTTTAAACAAGCTTGCTTATATGGGATTGTTTTATAGTCTTTTATTATTCTTACAGCCATTAATCTCTCAGTACAGAACATAATCTTTTACGTTTGTGCTTAACTTTCAGAGCTTCTTATCCAGGTAAGAATCTCGTATAAAAGAAGGGGCCAATTGCTCCCAAGTAAATAATTCTAAGTGCCTCACGTTTAATGCCTTAATAGACTTTCGCATTTCTGAATAAATAAACGAACTGAGAACATCTTAAAATGCCAAACGTTACATGAGTATTCCATTAAACTAACTATCAAATATCACACCCATATCCTTTAATTCAGAAACCATTTCCAATTTCTAATTGATAGATTGATTTTTGAAGGGGATTATCGCACTGCGACCTGAAAGATCTACTGTGCCCCCGGAACCTTCCTGTGCACTGCTGGCCTCCAAGCAGTGTTCACTAGCTGCAGCCAACACTGCTCATACCGGACAGTGAGTTGTAGAGGCTCGTAGGAAGAGAAAATCTAAGGACAGCATGCTGGGTTCGAACCCGGGATCTCCGGTTGCTAGTCCAGTTAACTAGGGACGGAGACCCTAGTTTGTGTACTGTGTTTGTTCTTGTGTGTAAAATGTAGATTGTATATAGTTTAATGTATTGTATACTGTTCTGACGAAGTGCATGGAGTACTGATCTGTGGTAACCCGTGGAGTCGCTACTCCCCAAGTAACTGTATGCTACAGATATCCCATGCGGGTACCTGTTGAGAAAGTAAATTGAAAATGAAAGTAAATTTCTCATTACTTTATACTTTCATGTCTTCCCTTCCTAATGACATATAAAAATTTTTGATTTCATCGAAAAAATTCAATTCAAGCTTAAAAAGCAATTTATTTCTAGTCTAGCATTGCACTTAGTCAAAAGTAGAATATGCCCATTATCTTTATCTCTTTTGCCTATTTAACATTTTTTCATTTTTTTTTTTATCCGGCGCTACAGCTCAGTTTACAACCTCCACCAAGAACAATCTCCATCGAAGCAAGCCGGAACACCTGCTCTCATTGTACCTCTTTCCACCTGATCCAACCATATGTTCTTTGTTCTTCCCATAGGCCTGTACTCAAGTATTCTTTTTGGGACTGTTTCTCTGTCATCCTTATAATGTGTCCTGCCCAGTATAATCTGTTTATTCTGACCCATATTTGAATAAGGACTTCCTTGTAGAGATGGATCTCTATGTTCTGCCGAATTCTCCACATGTGTCCTTCCTTAATTAGTTCATTGATTCTTTTCAATATTTTTTTTTTCAAATATGCTTATGTTTTGTTCATACCTTTTACTGCAGACCCAACGATCAAAATGGGTCTTATTGGCCTTTTTATATAACTGCAATTCGGTCTCCTTTTCAACTAATCAAGGCTTAAAATTGTCATTCAGGCTGTAGTTTATTTCTATTTATCGATCTACTTCTTGGAATATATTACTGAAGGAGTCTATATAGGAGCACAGATAAATAAATCCATTAACCTTCTCAAAGTTGTAAGCCCATTACTTGCAACGGCGCTTCACTTCTGTGAATACCTTTTTTTGTTTTAATATTGTGTTTTAATGACATTTATATCCAATTCTATATTACTTGCTATTCCTTCACTGGCTTGAAAAGCATTCTTAAGCTCATACTCCGACCTTCTAATGATATCCACATCGTCTGCATAGGCCAATAAATGGACACTCTTACAACAGATATGCTCATTCTTATCTATTCTAGAGCTTTGTATAACTTTTTCATGTGCAATGTTACAATAATCAACATCACAATACGTTCCCTTGCCCAAGTCAATTCTTTGCTTCTTTCTACAGGAGAACTTTATCTATATAACGTAAGACTTATCAGATGATTCGGCATGCGGTTTTTCCATAGTCATTCTACTAATCGAATTCCCCAACTACCCCAACTCTTTCATTGTCAGATATAGCTGCGACTTAATAAGTTTATCATCATACGCTGTCTGGAAATCAACGAATAGTAGTGCCATAAACATATTGTTTTGTTCAGGGGCCAAGGAGTCTTCTCTTTTTTTAATGTGGGAAGCTCCAGGGTGAATAGAAGGCTTCACCTTCTATTCGTCAAGACCGTCCGAGCGCAGCATTAAGTTATACTGCACCCTTCTCGAGGTGGCTCCGTTTAAAACCAAACTCGGCGGCTCTAGACCTGGACGTCGATAAAAGTCCCCGGCGGAACTTGGGTGTACCCGCTGTCATCTGAGGTGGTGCCCCCAGGGGCAGCTTCAGAGACACCCCCCCCCTAAAACAGGGTGTTATGCGTACCGTGCCCATGTAGGTTTGCAGCTAGGGGGTAATACAGGCTGTAGTATAACGGTGCCTTCCTGAAACCGGGCCGCATGAGGGAGTAATAAATGGCCTTGCTGTGTCATGCGGGGCTCTGGTGCAGTCGACCGATGAGAAACCCTAGCTGTACGTGGGAATGATCCATGAAGAAAACTAAAAAATCTAAATTTGAAACCAGGCGGGTAGCTACCGCCACTTTACAACCTGCGGCCCAAGCCACAAAGGAGCGCGCTCCCAGTGGAATGGGCATGCGGGGCATGCCTCGCATTAGCGAGGCGAGTACTTCTCGTCAAGCTGAGCAGGTTCAAGTAAGTAAGCGGGTGGATACCGCGATTGTAACAATGGAACCTTAGGTATCCAAGGAGCAAGCTCCTGGTGGGGGTGAAGCTGGCAGTAGGCCTACTACGCGGTGGCGGGGAGGCTCCCGCTCATCCTTCTGGTGCGGTAGGGAAAGAGGAGGCACCGGATCGGAAAAGGAGCGGGAGGAAGAGGGCGTTACCGCCACCGCCCCCAGGGCAACCGGGGGCGATAGATGACCCTCTGAGGAGAGGCCTCAGTGGTGCAGGCGTTCGGTGGTATCTCCGCGCGCTTGCTGGGGGCATGACCTCCCAGGAAGCAAGAGCGGAGGCCGAGAAGCACAGAGCACAGCGGGTGAGCAGTAGCCCACCTCAGCGTGCTCATGGTAAGCGGGAGAGATATATAACACCTCCCGAAAGGAAAGACATTAAAAGAAGAAGGGTGGTACATTCTGGTAGTACACATCCCGGGACTTCCTCGGGGGCCAACCCAAGCCTTTGCCGACCTGGCACCAGCTATGCTGGTGCAGTACAGGCGGTGAGGGTTGGGGTGATGCCTCGAGGTTTCCCGGATGTGATACTCAGTGCTGAGGAGTTATCAGCACTGGAGGATGCTATTGTGGAGGAAATAGCCCTTGGATGGGAGCATAAGCTCCAATTTGAGGGCATACATTTTCGTCCAGGGATGCTGTGGCTAGATTGCTTTGATCAGCACACGGCGGACTGGCTGCAGAGCAGGGTATCAACCCTGAGTACTTCGACGGGAGTGGAGTTGATGGCGTGCTCGGGAGAGGATTTCCCGAAGATGCACACCATCACTACCTTCTTTCCAAGGAGTGCGGATAAGGGCATCAAGAAGGTCTTGGCCTTGGTGGATGCCCAGAACGTGGGAGTAAACATGAAGATCTGGAAGATCCTCGTGTGTAAAGAGGAGAATGGAGGCCTCTTGATGACCGCCGCGATCGACGATCAGTCGTTTGAGGCGGTCAGGAGGGGAGGAGGAACCATCCGATTTCGGTTTGGGAAGCTCCCCATTAGAGGCTGGAAGAAGCTGGAGGGTGAAGGGGATGATAAGGAGCAGCAAGCTTCTTTGTCCTCTACTCCAGTGGAGGAGCCGCCGAGGGAGAGTTCATCCCCGGGGCTCGAGTACGATTCTCAGCGACGGGAGAGCCTGGGAGACATGGGAGCAATGGATCTCTCAGCCCTCCGGGCAAGCCTCTCGGTCGAGGAGGAGGAGAAGCTCCTGGGGGAGGAGGGGGGTGTTCCCCCCAGGGACTATTTTGGTCACTGGTAAGAGGAACTGAATGAGGCGCTGGTAGGCGCCTTTGAAGACAGTTGCCCCGTGAGTAGACTCCGGTGCTGTAGGGATGTCCCCTGGTGGAGCAGAGAGCTGTCAAATCTAAGATCCAAAGTGCGCAAGCTCTTCAATAGGGCCAAGCGCACTGGGGATTGGCAGAGCTACACGCGGGCGCTTACTACCTACAACAAGGAGATTAGAAAAGCTAAAAGAACTAGTTATAAAAAATTTTGTGAGGACATCAGCTCCGCACCCGTGGCAGCCAGATTGCATAAGGCAATGGCCAAACACGGTGTTGGAGCATTGATGTCACTCAAAAGACCTGATGGCAGCTATACGCAGGATGGGGAGCAACGTGCTCTTCTCCTGCTGGAGACCCACTTTCCGGGGAGTCTGCCACCAAAGGATGGTACTGACACGATAGGGCCCAGCAGACCGGTAAGGGATGACTGGGAGGTGGCCAGAACCATCTGCACGCCACTAAGAATAGAATGGGCAATAAATAAGTTTCAGCCCCTCAAGTCGCCTGGTGTGGATGAGGTTTTCCCGGCCCTCCTACAAAAGGGCCTAAGGGAGGTTCTTCCACACTTGGTTAAGATCTTTCGGAGCAGTTTGGCACTCGGGTATATACCGAGGCCGTGGAGAAGGGCTAGGGTGGTCTTTATCCCCAAGGTTGGGAAAAGGGACGCCACCTTGCCCAAGTCCTTTAGGCCTATCTGCCTTACGTCTTTTCTTTTAAAGACTATGTAGAAGGCCGTGGACAATTATATCAGGACAGGGGTTCTGGAGAGGGTGCCTTTGCACCCCTGTCAGCACGCATATCGAGCGGGAAGGTCGACGGATACCGCTCTATATCGGCTGACAGATGTAATCCAGAGGACCCTAGATGTTAAGGAAACGGCCATCTGTGCCTTTTTGGACATAGAAGGCGCGTTTGACAATACTTCCCATGAGGCGGTTGGCAGAGCCCTTGTTAGAAGGGGGGTGGATGGAACAACCGCCAGATGGATGATGGAAATGTTGTCTACAAGAACGGTAGAAACTGTGGTGGGCTCACGGACCATCCGCTCCCGCACTACTCGTGGCTGTCCGCAAGGGGGGGTTTTGTCACCCCTAATGTGAGCCTGGTGGTGGATGAGCTCCTCTACAAACTGACGGACGTCGGCATTGCCTGTCAGGGATATGCTGACGACGTCGTCATTATTGCTAGAGGAAAGTTTGAAGAAACCCTATGTGACATAATACAGAGGGGTCTAGATATCACTAGTGGGTGGTGTGTCTCAGTGGGGTTGAAGGCTAATCCAACGAAAACCACTGTGATACCCTTCATTAGGAAAAGAACACTCCCACGCCTGAAAAATATCCGGCTAGCCGGAGAAGAGGTAGGGTGGGAAAAGGAGGTTAAGTACCTAGGGGTGACTTTTGATAGTAAACTCCTATGGAAGAAACACATTGAATCAACTGTTAATAAGGCCACTGGCGCCCTCATGATATGTAGGAGGATGGCGGGCAAATCCTGGGGATGCCCCCCGAGAATCCTACGGTGGATGTACACCATGATGGTGAGACCAGTTATCACCTATGGCGCGGTGGCTTGGTTTGGGAAGACCAAAGAAGTATCGGTCAGGAGAACTCTTGACAAGGTACAGCGGCTCGCATGCTTGTGCATGACGGGGGCTATGAGGACTTGCCCCACCGCCGGGATGGAGGTTATCCTCAATCTGTCACCTTTGCACCTAGTCATCCCCCTTAGGGGAGGAGTCTAACCCCCTTAGGGGAGGGCTGGGGGTTAGAGAGTTGGTATTCTCACCTTTGGGCTCCCTCATCTGGCACCTCCCTTAGGGATGGTATGGTCAAGAAGTATAGCTTCACAAAAAATTTTTCGTCGAAGCTGGGCACCAAAAGTGAGTGGAGCGTAGGATCCGCTCTGTTGGGCATTAAGGAACATGCCATAAAATGGTATACGGATGGGTCGAAGACCCTCGAGGGGACTGGGGCAGGGGTGGTTGGTCCAAGGATCAAACACTCGGAACCCATGGGTAAATTTCCCAGCATCTTTCAGGCGGAGATATACGCTATTGGAAAATGCGTTCAATTTAACCTCGATAGGGGATATAGGAATCGGGAGATTGTAATCCTTTCCGATAGCCAAGCAGCCATCAGAGCTCTGGGTGCACCAGTTATTAACTCTAAAATGGTTTGGGAATGCCTAGATAAACTAAACGATCTGGGCAGTAGGAACAAAGTCGCACTTTGGTGGGTGCCGGGGCATGTTGGCATTGAAGGGAATGAGACGGCCGACGCCCTGGCCAAGATAGGCGCTATGACACCACTTTTGGGGCCGGAACCTTTTTGTGGGATTAGCGACCAGTGTCTGTTAGAGGAACTTAAGAAAGAGGAGGAGACGAAGAGATCTCAACTCTGGTACTCCCTCCCCGGGATGCGGCAGGCCAAGATCTGCTTGGGAAATTATAACCAACGGAGGTCGGAGGCCTGCATTGGATGAGTAAGAACAAGCTCCGCGTACTTACGGGTTTCCTCACGGGGCATTGCCGACTTAGAGGACACCTGGCGAAGCTGGGCTTGGAAAGTGACAGCTCATGCAGATTCTGTGGGGAGTTGGAGGAAACTCCAATACATCTCCTAACAGACTGCGAGGCTGCCACTCAGAGAAGGTTCAGGAACCTGGGTAGCTACCAGGTGGAGGAGGGGGATATACCCTCTCTAGAGCCCGTCAGGGTATTAGGATTCCTCAGGGACCTCAACCTGATGGAGATATTGTAGAACGCATGTTCAATTGGGCATCCGTTCGGGTGCTATGGGCAAGCCTGTGGCACCCAGGGGGCATAGCACAATAGACCTGCTCAAAGTCGCAGTGCGTTGGCCCCCCCGCTAATAAAAAAAAAAAAAAAAAAATTGTTTGTTCAACAATATGAGAATTACAAAAAACATATGTTTATAGTAAAATGTAAAACAAAGCATTGTGTATTTTTTTAATAATTTTTTCATTACATTTGGCGACGAAGATCGGCTATTCCAGGAGAACACAAGGGATTCGGAGAGTTTCGGTTTCGCTTTCTGACAAGCTGTACATGATTTGATAAAATGTTGAATATCAGTATTTATATGAGGCCACCATGCTTGATATTGGGCGATTGCCCTCATTGCTGATATTCCTGGGTATCCCTTGTGATGTAAATTCAAAAAAATTCTCCGCAATGTTAAAACTATAAGGCCTCGCTATAGAAAAAGGCGCTCCTCATATGACAATTCGTCTCTTTTCTCAAAATAGGTATGTATCTCTTCAGTTAATTTTTTGCCCCCCGCACATATTTTTATCCCATTTCCATATACTTTTTGTAATATTCTATCCTCTAAGATGATCCTCTTTGATGAAACTATTTTGGTCACTGGTAAGTCATCTGAACTTAAATGATATACTTCAGGGGTCGGCATGTTTTCGTTGAACACTTCCATTTAGAAGCACGTACTCTATAGGATAGTTCTCCACTCTTCTTCATTATTTTGCCTGGCTCAACCCTTTTCCTTTAACTTGAGCAGCGCTACACTTACATTGAAAAATGTGGAGCAAGTACTTCTAAATGGACGTGAACGAAAACACGCCGACCAATTGAAGAAGAGGTATGGATATACGAGACTACTCAAAGGGAGAGAAAATGCAGGATAATTTAAATTTAATTATGCAAATAAAAGCATATGGTTTGTTTAATATGTGAATTACAAAAAACATATGTTTATTTGTAAAATGTAAAATAAAGCATGCGTATTTCTTAATAATTTTTCATTACACTGACATGTTAGAAAGTAAATTTTTGCTCTTGTTATTATAATAAGAATACGAAAATAAATTGTATACTGATGGTGAGGAAAAAATAAAATGGTTAAAAATTTGTTGGTCATTGTTAATAATTCTTGACTATTCACGTAATGTATAATCCTGTTTATCAGTAATTTTTCCAAAGAAATTTTCACCAACTGGTAATAAATAATAAACGTTTAATAATCGAAATTATTTTTGATATCTTCTAGGATTTTGGAAAAATGCCTCTACGAAGACGTTCATTAATATGAAGCTGTTATAAAGGTTGGAAGTATTTGATGTAGATATAAAAATTTGATTGCTGTTAAAACCATCTATGCATTGCTTTCTAGGATTCTAGGGTTTTGTGTGTGTGGGTTGTAAAGTAAAAAATGCCTTATTTTTTTTTTAGTCGGATATTCTGTCCAAATACTGTGAGTAAATAAAATATCTCCAAAACGAAAAATCGTAGGAAAACTTCATATCCCCTTTATACCACTACCGCATCTTACGAGGTTGTGATTACCTCGCCATTTACTGTTAAAATGCGCAAACGCTTTTTTTTAAAAGACTGCTGACAGTTCATTAGCCGACACTGAGAAATCTTTCTGTTGCTTACAATTCCTGCCGATTGTGAAGTCAATATTCAAATTATATTCGTAGTGCAACATAGCGCAAGGGTAATAGCGATTAGCGCAGGTTACCACTATAAAAATTCGAAGCAATGAGCAATGTTCTACTTATAAATTACACAGTTCATTTCTCTATTCACTGAAAACTCAAAACAGGTCTACTACTAGCCATTATAGCTTATTTTAGAACGTCTCGTATTAAGACACTTGTTCCAATTAATTACTTAAAACATTCGATACATCTTCTACTTCATTTCGAAAGGCAATTACATAGAATATTTTAAATGTAAAGAAACTTACTACTAATAAGGTTTTTGCAATATAGATGGCTATGGATAACCATTGAAATGGACGAAGTTAGGTTAACTCGCCAGAACAAACGTAAATGGCGGCTACTTGTTGTGAGTTTCTTTCTCTGTAATCATTGTGAACATTAGCGTGTATTATTAGTGCATCTTAGAGAGTATTACAATTTGATTAACAGTTTTTTAGTACCAAGTTATTTTGGGTCTCTGGGAAAGTCATCAAAGTGAATATACAAAATGTCAATTGGAGTGCCTATTAAGGTTTTGCATGAAGCTGAGGGCCACATTGTTACATGTGAAACAAAAACTGGTGAAGTATATAGAGGCAAGCTGATCGAAGCTGAAGACAACATGAATTGTCAAATGACAGGTATAACGGTAACTTATAGAGATGGCCGGGTCGCTCAGTTGGAAAATGTGTTTATTAGAGGATCAAAAATAAGGTTTCTTATATTGCCTGACATGTTGAAAAATGCTCCTATGTTTAAAAAACAAGGTAATAAAGGAAACACAGGCTCAGGAAGAGGGAAGTCCGCTATACTGAGAGCTCAGGCGGCCCGAGGACGGGCAACCAATACGCGAGGAGGTACTCAGAATGCAGGAAATCGACCGTGGCAGTCTGGTGGAAGTCAACAGCGAAAATAATTTAACTTTTCTTTTAAGTGATAATTTTATGTAAAGTTTTGTATTTCTTTAATTTTATCATTTATTCTTATTTCTAGTTTTAATATTTTAAAGTGCTAACCACCGGTTAGACGCACAATAGACATTTCAGGCCTCAACCTTAGTCCCAACGATAAAAGAGTTTCTGAAGCTTAAAAGTACCAAATATTCTATAATGTAGCTTCAGAATTAATGTTAAGTTAGAAGAGCGCCTGATAACATTTCAAGCAGAAAGCAGTATTCTGCAACTTCGTACATCATTTCAGATTTATCATCTAATTCTATAAAATTTCATAATTTAATCTTTAGTGACTAGATTTTTTTTCCTTTTTGCCAGTAGTTTTGAAATGTAACTAAACATGAAAGCTGTAAATAAAACTTTTTTCACTTCAGTAAAATACGTTTTTTTTAACCTTGCATAAAATAGGAAGATATTTCTTCTTTTTCATACTTTGCCAAAATAACTTAATGAGTTTGCCCAAAATGATTTTATGTACTTGCTAAAATTGATATTTCTATTTTCTGCGGTCTGTTAATTTAAAAGTAAGGGCAAAATTTGTGGTGGCTTAAGATTGCTTCATAGATAACATTCAAGAGTTTTATTAAAACTCTTAACAATGGCAATGGATATTTTATCTTTTTTTTAAAAATGTAATACAAAATAAAATATTAAAATTGTACCTTTTAAAATAACATAATTTCATTAATAGCTACATATTTATGAAGGCAAAAATGCTTTTAACTACTAATGGTTATTGGATATAACCTAATGAATATAGGACCAAATAATTTTTAATTACCTCAAGATCAATATATTGCCATTTTTACTTTAATTTTTAACTATAGCATAAGCAAAATGAAATTAAGGTAGACATAAAAAATGCTGGATAAACATAGAACATATGTTATTTTCATGGCAGAAAATAATTCAGAAGCTTGTGGCCAAAGATTCCAACGCGTGTTGATCCTGCTACGCCATATTGCGTTTTGTCTAACGTTTTAGTTTATCGAAGAAAATCGTAGCTGGTTTTAAGCATTATTTGTAATTATTTAAATTTTTTACAACATGTTTATTTTATTTACTTGAAAGAAATTAGCAGTTTTCAATTTTCTTTTTTAAAAAATAAAGAAAATGCAAGTTGACGAAGAGAAACTTGGTCTTAAAAGAGAGTTTGAAGGTTAGTTTTAATTTTATATTAAATATAATATTTATTAGTACAATATTTTTAAATAATTATTTTGTTTTATTTAGTAACTATAAGGGTTGTTTTATTTATTTATTTATTTTTTTTTTGTTCAAATTGAGTATGTGAAAACTGAAGAAATAAATTGTACAGTTGATTAAAACTCTTTTTTTTTTTATTGATTGACAAGGAATTGATTAAACATTTCATTTTAATTATTTGTCTAGACATTACCTAAATTTGCTTTGATCACTCTTTAATAAATCACTTCGCTAAATTTATTTAAACAACATTGTACTCCATTTAAAATCGTTTTGAGTTTTTTGATTGGTTTCCTTTCCTTAGGAAAATAAGTATTTTATAAATTAGATAAATCATAACTGGTAAAGTTATCTGTAGTAGATAGGATAAGCCGGGAATCTTAAATTTCGGGTTTTACTGAAACAACTTTTCTTTTTTTTTACTAATAAATAAGTAGAACTAATTGATATGGCACTTTCCACGCTTTGAAGCACACCTTTTAATTTTAAGAAACGCATTTTTGTGTTAATTAAATTCAGCCGTTGGAAGATAAAACAACTCAATCCAGATTTTTGCTTTCCGCCAATATTTAACGTTTTTTCTGGGTAAAAGCAAAGATTCGGTTTACATTTGTATATTTAGTATTCAATAATTACCAAGAATGATAATATATCGATTGGTGGTTGTTTTTTTTTTTATGATTTTATAACATATATGTTGTGGTCTTCATTTTTGTTAAGCACTCATAAGAAATTTTGAAGTATTGCATTGTGTATTGAAATATTATAACGTAAGCGTGTATGTAATAATAAGACTACTAGGGTTGATTGTTGGGGATTCTAATCCCAAATAGCATCCCTAATATCACTCTATAAATTATTACTCCATAAACGAGTACCTCTGTAAATGATTGAAACTTTTTCTTTTTTTTACACTGTTCTGTGCCTTTGGTACTGTATGAATAAAGTATCTATCTATTAAATATATTAATCACTATGAGTAATCCGTATACGATGTGAATTTAAATCATGTAAATTATTAGGCCGGGAAGTCACCTGGAAGGCCAGAAGTACTGAAGAAGTGGCCTAGCCTATTTCATATCCTTCAGAAATGTATTTTTATCAGTACAGTATTAAATTTCATTGTTTTTTTTGTTTTGTTTTTGTGGTGAAAGGTTTGTCTAGGGAGGAACGACGAAAAAGGAAAAAATCAAGATGGGGCAGCGATGAAATGGACAAATCATTTATACTAGGAATGCCCACTGTTTTGCCAACTAACTTAACTAAGGAACAAGAGCAAGCATATTTGCGTATGTATCATATTTATTTTATATTAGAGTATATGCTATTAATAATTTTATTTATTTTGTATTTATATAATTTTTTTAATCGATTATGTATTTAAATGTTTAATATTTCTTTATTTAATGTTTTTACATGTATGATTAATTACTTCGTTAAAATACTTTCTTTAATGAAACTAATTTATTATAATGGTAAGCTTCCAACGTTTACTTTTTGTATTTACACAAATAGATCAGCCCTACTGATGAAACTAATGAATATTTTTGCTTTGAATTACTTTAAATAAATAAAAAAAATTAAAAAAATACATTAAAGCAAGAATATTCTCAATTTAATAACAAGAAAAAAAAATTAAATTAATTTTTTGTTATTAATTTTTTTTGTAATTTTCAAGTTTAGTTGGAAGAATACAGGTAAATAATAATTTGGTTGTGAAAAAAAAAAACATTGTATGTATAAGGGGACGGACCCCTCTTAATCTGTTGTCAACTTTCAGTCCAGCTGCAGATCGAGGAAGTTAGCAGGAAGTTAAGGACGGGAGACCTCGGGATACCCATGAATCCGGAAGAGAGGTCCGATCGATTGGTTTGCTTTTATTCTTAAATCAAATCAGAAAAAAAACAAAATGACACATAAAGAAACAAAATCAGAAAAAGAAAGAAATACCTCCTTTTAGAACATCATCCAACCAACATTCCCAAACTCCATATCACTCTTTCTCTCTCACTCTCTATTCCTTCCTCCTATCTCACACTCACACATACACACATTCCAAATTTTTCTAGGTTTGCTTCAGAAAAAACAAAACATTACATTCCTAGGACACAGCTCTGTTGGAAGAAAATCCTGATGGTTTGCTATAAAATAAATAAATCCCAAGACTGTCTACTGATTGTGGTATCCTAAATTTTTGTTACTTACTATAAATAATGTAGCTGCGCTTGTTTTCTGAAAACAAAACAATCCTCTTAAAATTAATTATAATTTTGTTTCTTTTTCTGTGATCAAAATGCTGGACTTAAATAAATTTAATAACATTATTTTCTAAAAATTGAAACAAATCAACAGAAAAAGAAGCCTTAAGAATATATTGATTTGTTTATATATAAGTTCGAATTTATTATATATTCTGTATAGATAAGACAGAATTATATAAACAATGGGAGTCCATAGATTTTCCCATATTTTTTGAAAGTTTACTCAATTTTTTTACGATTACTTCACTTTTTGCTTTTTGCTGGTGGGATTCTACTGTAATTATTATGCCTGCATGTGTTCAGAGTTTTATTTTATTTTGTAATAAATGCCCTTCAAAAATTGGAAATCTGAGTCTTAAGTAGCTAAACGTTTTTACTCTTAAGTTTATATTATTGTTTCTTATTTACCGCAAAGAAGAAAGAGTCAACTCGCGGCGAATCTTTATCCATATAACCTAAATTGCAAGAATCAGTCGCATTGATGATTTTTATTAGATGTCTTAAAGAAGAACCAAGCCTAGCCGGGTCCAACCTCCCCCCCCCGCTTAAGAACTTAGAGAAGAATAATTAAAATAACTGTGGATGTGACCGTCACTTTTTCTTCTTGCTGTTAGGTTTCGGCTGTTTATCCACCTTCATTATTTAGCCGGATTATTGTTTTTTATTGTACGTAGTTTCTGACACGAACTATCCAATTATGATTAATAAAAGTCAGATGCCCCATAATATGGCAGGAAACTTCGAACAACAAAAGTGTCTAACATCTCTTCAAAATCTGAAGATGGTGGTTTACATCTAAAAAAAACCAGACAGAAAAAATAATTGTCAAGCTGTGTGTGACATATATACCCACTTCCAAATAATGTCCAACAATGCGGATCCGAACACTTATTCAAAAATCAACAAGCTGGATTTGCTTAGAAATCTAGTCCTAATCCACCTAAAATTCACTGGTGATTGATAGTAGATTGGTGGGCAGTAGAGAAATTGTCTAAACTCATCCACAGACAACTTATTTCGACCAAATTTTCGATTTGATTTCTTTATAACCCATAGTCTATCATAAAAGGATTTTGTATCTCACAAATTTTACAAAGAGATCTAGAATAAAAGTCCCCGAAATGTAGACATATCGCCATAAAACACAACGTAACGGTTACAATTAGATGCCCAATTATAAAAGCCCGTGGAAAGCGAAGAAAAAAAGAAGTAGCTCTACATTTAATTGTAAAAACATGAATTTAGTACCTTAACGCAGCCTAAATTGTCGTCACGGGTTATTTTAATTTTTTCCATTAAATTGTATTCTCAGAATGATTAGATTTGAATTTTTTTTAAATTATTTTTCTGTTTTATAAGTATGATTAGATTTCTGAAAAGTTACCCAAAAAAAAATTTGTTTTGTGCCAGAATATTTTTTTGATGAATGATTTTAAACCGCCATGGTTTCTGGAATACATTCTTGGCCAGTGTTACCATTTCTTCTTATGTTGCCAGGCGAGGAGGAATTTTCCTCGTATCTGTCAAAACAGAGAAGTGTCATAAACTTTAGGATATGTAAATCTTCAATTTTAGAAATACCACAGATTTGTTTTCAAAAAGACCGTATCCCCCCCAGTTTCTATCATCTTCAGTGATGAAATGAAAGGTTCAGATTTCATATAAACTAGGGCAAAAGATTATGGCAGTCAACGTATATAAAATTGATTTAATTGATGATTCTGTTTATGCTCAGAGTGTCGTAGTAATGAATAGAAATATTTTTGTATAAATTAAAATATGGCATTTAACAGAATCAGAAACTATATAAATTGAATCATCCAAATTTTTTGAATTTCCTTTTAAAAAGGGGCTGGCGGTTATCGCATGCTTTATTTCTATTATTGGGAAGAGTTATCAATTCCATTCTGCTACTATTTTTTTCTTTTATTATTTTTTAATTACGTATCCTTCCAGACTAGGGGTAAAACCAAATCAGGTTTTATACATATATATCTCTATTCACACACACATTTATTTCGAGTTAATATTTTGCTGATTAAAATTTTTTCCAGCATATACCTGCAAGATCTCCCCGGATTAATAATGATTATTAAAAGTTTTTCTATTATTTTATTGTTTTCTTTTTTTTTTTTTTTAATTAATTTTTTTATTAATTAAACAAATTTTGCAGGTAATTTTTTTTTTTGTTCTCTAATAATCATAGTATTTCTTTTCTGTTTTAAGATTGATTCCCCATGTTTTTAACTTTTTTTCCATCTCTAATGTATTAATAATAATAATAATAATAATATTTTGTAATAAGTTTCCATTACAGGCTAATAAAAAAAATTTTTCTTACAGCCTTTAATAATAATTAATTTCAGGTCGGCGGAGTTTGCCATTTAATTAAAAAAAAAAAAAAAAAAAAATATCTCTCTATTTTTCAGTATTCGTCTTTACATAATTCCGTTTTCCCGCAAATATTAACCCACTTTAGTCATTTCAAAAATTTTGTAGGCTTAAATAATTTTTTATAGGGCTAAATGGTAACTTCAGACACTTTCAGATATATATATTTTTTTTTCCAAAAGATTTATAAATTCTGATTAAAACTGTATTAATTAGAAATTTAAAATTCACACGTCTGAATCTACCATTAATATATTTTTAGTAAACATTAGCCAAAGAAATGTGATTATTTTTTTATTTGGTGACAAAAAAAAAATAATGGACCATGTTGAGAAATACGACTGTTGTTTGTCCAGGTCACCATCGCCGGAGCCAATCTATAGCAGCGATGGAAAACGGTTAAACACTAGAGAATTTAGAACTAGAAAAAATTTAGAAGAAGAAAGACATTCCTTAATCCAAAAGATGTTAAAAGTTAATCCAGATTTTAAACCGCCAGCTGATTATAAGTAAGTTAACTTTTATTTTGCGCATTAAATATTTCAAAAAAAAAAAAAAAAATCCGGTATGAATTAATTTTTTTGCAGTTAATTCTCTCTAATTCGTTAAACTGGAAATTTTCAACTCAGTTTCATCAAAATAAAGTATAGCAATTGATGGTGTGAATATTGATTAGCATAGATTAGGTAGTAGTTGAATGTGTTTAAACTATAAACCAGGACATCCAAATTTTTGGGAAAAAGATTCAATTGAAAGTGATACATTTATATATCTATGAAGTTAACATTCCAAATTTAAATAAAATCTTAGCCGTTTTTCGAGAAAATTCCTTAAAAAAGCAAGTATTCCTATTCTTGTAAAGTTGCACTTTTTGTTAACCAATTTTCTTCAAATTGAAATTCTACTAAAGCAGTACCAGACGGCTATTTTTATTGGGTAATTAAGCCGCGGTTTCCCTCGCTGTTTAGTACAGGCCTTTACCCACTTTTTTCTCACGATGCTGGGTCAACACCGATTTTTATATATATATATATACATATATTCAAAAAGTAATAGTCTGATTGTTATTTTCGTTTGCCAATTACTGTTATTTTTTTTGTATCAATCTTTTATATTGTGTATTAGTGTTGTGCTCATTTGTGTAAGGATTTAATCCGTGAAAACAAGCCTATAAATAAATGAAAAAAAGTACATAGAACAAAATACAAGGCCAAGGCTAGAAATCAGTACCACAATAATACATGTCAGCTTTCCAACTCAGCTATCTCAGCGCCTCAGTTACGACTATTTTCTTCTATGATTTTTTTAAAACTATTATTTTTTATAAATATCTTTACATACAAATCATTTTTTAGGCAAATTTGAGGTTTGTGGAAGTGAGAACGATGGTGGAGCTCAAGCTGTTTGTGCTACATCAAAGTAATTGTACGGTCATACTAAGTGTATAAAATTATGTAGAAAATAGATTAAGTAATTATGCATTTTATAGAGTGGTTTTAAGTACTAGAGCGGTTGTTGTTTAAAACTGCTAAATGTAAAAAATACATTTTTTCATATTTAACCAAAAAAAACCTATATTATTTAAAACATTTTTCCAAAAAGTAATTATTGGAGAATTCTGAGGCGCTGAAACGTTAGAGGCTTCTCACTGTAATGCTACTTAAGTACAATTACGGTTCCATCATCTGGTGGGAATTAAGGGAACTAAAAAAAATAGTACAAATTCCAACTTTTAAGAAAATTTCTCGATCGAAATTGAGAATTGCGGTAAGAAAAAGTCATGTAAGGGGTTTCACATCAGACTTTTTGTTTTTTTAAAGACCTTTAGTACGCATTTCCATCGAGATCTCACTTTCATGATCATATTACATCCTGCTATGGCCTTGAGAATTAATAGTGTTTTATCGAAAAGTATATTTATTATTTTATGGAAATTTTAATATCATCCAGATACCGTGGAATCTTAAGATTTAGAAGCACTAAGCTGTAATCTTAATTCCAGCCTACGCGTTATTACAAAAAAAAAAAAATTCTGGTTTCAATTTTTACATGGATTAATCACAGTAACTTATTCCAGTTTTTACACTTATATCTAAGGTACATACTCGTCATAGCAATCTTCTTTTACTTAAAATTTTGATCGATTTAGAATTTTCTTCCTGAGTCAAAATCTGGTTTGTCAAGTTTGTGCAAGGACGTTGATTACCATTTTTAAGGTTACTACCACTCAGTTTTCATAGGTTTTATTTTTCTTATGATGTTAATCAAGCTTTATTCATAATCAAAATGAATATATTTACAGACCTCCAATTGTGAGAGTCAGTGATAAAGTAATGATACCTCAAGAAGAACATCCTGATATTAATTTTGTTGGATTACTAATAGGACCTAGAGGAAACACTTTAAAATGTAAGTTATCTGTAACTTTATAATAAAACTATTAAAGTAATAATTTAATAAGTCCGATATGACTTATTAAATGCTATTTGTTTGCAGCCATGGAAAGAGAAACAGGTGCTAAAATCATAATCAGAGGTAAAGGATCAGTAAAAGAAGGCAAAGTTGGCAGGAAAGATGGACATCCATTACCCGGTGAAGATGAACCTCTGCATGCCTATGTTACAGCCAACAATCCTGAATTTGTGAAAAAAGCTGTGGATAGGGTAATGTTAATTGTCTTCTTTTTTTTTTCAGTGGTGTAAATCTACTTCCAAACTTAACATTTAACATTTGCTTAAATCATGACAAACAATAATATTCGTTGGTTACTTATTTATTTTATTTTTAGATAAAAGAGATAATTAGGCAAGGAGTTGAAGTGCCTGAAGGACAAAACGATTTAAGAAGGATGCAACTCAGAGAACTTGCACTTCTGAATGGAACCCTTCGTGAAAATGATGGTCCCCGGTGTTCTAATTGTGGTGCTGCAGATCACAAATCTTGGCTGGTATGAATTTTGGTAGTTCTAAAAATGATTCCTAATGCAACCATATAGTTATAGTCCATAATTATAATATTTTCGTTGATAACTGATCAATGGATAATCATGAGACCTTTTTTGAAATATCAAAGTCATTATTCTAATGACATGATTTGTAGAATCCGTCAGGGTTGTAGAACATGTATGATGTAAATCTGCAGTGTAATGAACGCATATAATTTTGGTATAAATATTTAGCAAATAATTGAAATTCAGAAATAATTCTCGAGATAACAGTGTACGTACACAAACCCCGTAGGTGTAACCACTTCTTCAGGGATCGGAGAAGATTAATAATTAACCTATTTTAATAATACTATACATTTTTCAGTGCCCAGATAAACCTAATGTTACCCACTCGATAGTATGTTCAACTTGTGGAGGTGCTGGTCACATTGCAAAAGACTGCAGGACAAAAAGGCCAGGAGCTGCCACATCTCCAACTGCCAATAGTAAAGACAAAGCTAAAATCGATGAAGAGGTAATTTTCTTTATTACTGCATCATTAGACAATTCTGTGTTTGTGAAGGTATGAGAGGCCGCAATTTGTTAATAAGTTTAGGATAAATCAACATTGTCGTAATAAGCTTTTATAGGCTTCCTAGTTTTTGAGTCTCATTCCAATGATTTGATGTGAAACTTCCAAAGTCTCTGGTGATTTAAAATTTATTTAATTGAAATTGCTAGTTGAAACATGATTATATAATTGTTTTGAATTAAATCTAGACCTTAAAAATACCCCAACCAAGTGTGGTTGAAACGTCGATTAAACAGGAAATTTTCAATTTATTGTCCTAAATTTCAAATAATGAGAAATCAATTTTTTTATCAGAGATATTTTCCGTGATAGCTTGCTTCTTTTTGTGGTCATCGACCGGTTTCGGGCGTTCGCCAATTATCATAGGATGTTTTTGTCAAAACAGTGTAATAACTAACATAGACTTGTACAGAACAAATTTAGTTTACACAGGTTCTTGAAGTGCTTTGTTGAGACTTAACTAAGTTAAGGATGATGGGCGAACGCCCGAAACCGGTCGATGACCACAAAAAGAAGAAGGCTATGACGGGAAATATCTCTGATGCTTTCCCAGCTCCGCGGACCCAATCCACAACAATTTTTTTATGTTTGCACTTAATGTTGAAATGTGCAAACAATGAGCATTTCATCGCTCCCCATGTTATGGGTTATAGAGAATGATGAAAGTAGAAACTCTAAATTTAATCATTTTGTGTTGATAAAGCCATTCTATTCAAAATAGAAGTAATTAGTCAGTGAAAATGAAATATATGATAAATCAAACTTTACTTGATAGATCTCTCAAAATCGAGTCAGTATTATTGAAATATATAACAGTGTAGTTCACTTTTTTTCTTCTTTTCTTCACCTTTTATTATATTGATATGTTTCCATCAGATCAAGGGAAGGATGAGGGCCACTGTTGAAAGTCTTCCTAAAAATAAATATGAAATTCAATTCCTTGTTTTGTGAAAGACAATATTTTGTATGCAGATAAAGCATAATAGATGGCAATAAGTGGCCTATTCTTGAAGTTAGCGTTAGCCATTTTTTTTGTAATTTTAAACGGCAATTTTTATTTCATTATTTTATTGTGCACAGTATATGTCGCTGATGGCCGAACTGGGTGAAGGACCACCACCAGATAAAAACTCTGCAGCAAAGAAACCCCCATCATTAATGCAACCAACAGGTGGTCTATTTGACAAGATGCAACCAGTACGAGCAATCACAGCGGGACCACAGTTACAACAACCACCTCCATGGTCCGCTAAACCTCCAACATCTGCTGCAATGACAGCGGCCGGCACGATGACAACGGTGACTTCTTGCCCCACGGCGGCGGCGGGTACTATGGGCGGGCCGCCGACACCGTGGACACCGCAGGTGCCACCGCCGGGGGTGGCTTGGTCACAGCCACCGCCTCCGACTAGTGGCGCGCCACCACCAGTACATCCACCGCCTTGGGTACATCCACACCGCCACCTGTATATTGGCCGCCACAAGCGCCTCCTTACATTCCACAACCGCCACCTCCTCCATTACAGCCGCCGCCGCCTCCACCGGACATGACCACACTGCTTGCACCACCACCACCTCCACCACCTCAGTCGTAACACCCACACTCAACATAATATGTGCGAGCTAATGTTTTTTGGTAATAATATGCTTATTATTATTATTTTATTTTTATTATTATTACTATATGTTCTCTCCTTCAAATACTTTACTATTCACATTTGTTAAGTACAAACATTTTATCAAATTGTTAAACAACAAAACAGTTAAAATGGTAATGTAATGTAGGTTTGTATTGTTTTTATGTTGTAGTAAATAATAGTTTTATTATTAAGTACATATTTACAAAGGAAGGAATAAATTTCCATGTAGATTTCCTATATTTTGTAACTTTTTTTTCTTTCTTTTTTTTTTAAACAACCTTACTGAGACATAGGAATGCATTCTTTGCAATTGAATAATAAAAAGAAAATTGTGTTATTTATCTTTCAATTCTCCAGCTGAAGGGATTTTATAATATTTTACTTTATTGTATAATAGGAATAAATTGGAATCTTTTCTGTAAAAATTTCTAGTACAGAAACACTAAACTGCCTGTAGTTATGTAAATAAATAAATAGGCCCTTGTTACGAAATACTCTGCATTATAATTTTGCCACGAGTGACCTCTTCCGGTCGGCACTGGTTATACCAAGAGGATCTATTCATAAATCTAAACAAATCCGAGTCAAATACTCCGTAGCTTGTTTTTTTTTTTTGAAAATTCAAGTGTACGAAAAGTACAATTCATTCTGTTTTGTAGTTGAAAAAATTGTAAAAAAAAAAAATAAAATAAAATTACTAAATTTGTACTTGAATACATTGTATTTAAAAAAAAAATAAGAACTTTTTATTATGTTTTAATTTCAATTGTAAACGAATATTTTAAGGTGAGGTTTAAACTGAAATTATCGTTTGCTACTATACAATACCTTCGGGTGAGAATGTTAATGAAAAATATTTTGAATGGAACGAAAATAAAGTTTCGTGTGGAATAAATACTTTTCTTCACACAAGTCTAATATATTATCACTTCTTTTTTTTATATAACTTTTTTTATTGAATATTTACTTTCTGTTCTATAAGGAACAACAAGTAAATGTGATGTATGAACAATATACAAATGGCATTTAGTGATGACCATCATTTTCGACCAATTGGTCTACATGGGCCAGCGGCGCCTCAGCCGTCTATGAGGATTAAAAGGAAGTGTTGTTGACGATAAATTTGCGGCCAAAGGGTTAGGATGTGATAGGAGTTTTTGATGGAAGCTATTGTAATGAGTTTTGGCAAGTACAGAAACGAATGGAATTTTGAGGTCGATCATTGTGGATAGTTAGATTACTGACAAAGAAGGGTGCATTTAGGATATGACGGAGGATCTTAGATTGTAGGGTCTGTATTTTGTTAATGTTAGATCGTTTTGCAGTTCCGTAAAGTTCGTGTCCGTAAGTCCATATGGGGGCCAAAAGAGATAGATACAGTCGTCTTTTATTGTAGAGTGTTAGTTTCGAGTAGTCTCTTTAGGAGCCTGTAAATATCATTCAGTTCAATGCGTTTAAGTCTTGTGTGGCGAATCCAAGTAAGTCGCTTGTCCAGGTACAGTCCAAGGTACCGTACATGGTTTGCTGAGGGAATAGGTGAGTTATATAAGTAAACAGGAGCAAGAGTTTTTCGTTTTAGTGTTAAGACTATGTACTTTGATTTCTGTGGGTTGATTTTTATTCGCCACTTTTGAAGCCAGGATTCTAAAGAATTCAGGTGGGTTTGTCGAGTGCGAACTGCTAGAGTAGGATCAGGATATGGAAAGGATTGCAGTATCGTCAGCGAACGTGTAAATAGAGGTATTGGGATGTGAAGGTAAGTCAGCTGTGTAGAAAGTATAGAGCAGGAGAGCTAGAACACTTCCTTCTGGTACTCCAGCAAGAATGGGATGGATAGAAGATTGAGAATTGCCATGAATTACTTGGAAAAATCGGTCTGTGAAGTAGGAGTTAAGAATGAGATAGTAAGTCAGTGGGTAGACAGCGCTTGAGTTTGCACAACTATCCTTCATGCCATACCCTGTCGAAAGCTTGAGAGACATTTAAGAATAAGCCGGCGCAGAATGTTTTAGTTCAAGCGAAGGAGCGATGGTCTACAACACGATGAGTTTGCTGGATTGTGGAGTGACAGCAGCGGAAACCGAATTGATGGTTTGGTATTATCTTCAGTGGTTCAATAATTTTTGAAAGGCGAGGTAGGAGTCTTTCAAATATTTTTCCTAGGATTGGAAGAAGGTTAATGGGACGGTAGGAAGAAGGCTGATGAGTTGGTTTTTTGGGTTTTAATATCATTCTAAAAGTAGAGAATTTCCAGAGAATAGGATAGTAGGTATTTCTTAGTATAGAGTTGTATATAGTAATAAGGAAAATTATTGCTTTTTTGGGTAATTAGTGAAGGATTTGAGCTGTAATTAGATCGTAACCAGGACTTTTTTTCTTGGGGAGATTGGTAATGATGGAGGAGTTTGACTTGAGGAGGTGTAAATGCGTTGGGAGGATGTGAAAGAGGTAAAGGTGTGTCTAGTTCATTGTTAATTTCTGTTGTGTGTTGTAAGTCTTGGTTGTTAGGATGTGCTATGAAGACAGATGAGAGGTGGGTTGCGAATAATTCTGCTTTTTTTCTTGGTCAGATTTGGCCCAGGAATTGTCGCCAGAGCGAAGAGGAGAGGAAGTTTGTTGAAATTTTAATATGCCTTTAGTAGCAGTCCAAAGTGAATTGTCGTCAGCTGTCAGAGATTTTGTGTATTCTCCATATTGCTTATTATAGTGTGTTAGAAGTTCTGTTTTAAGTTTTCTTGTCAGATAATTAAATTGTCTTTTGTGAGAAGGATACCTTGTACGTTGCTAGAGGGATCTCGCTCGTCGCTTTTGAGTTATCAGAATTTGTATGTGGAGAGGTACAACTTGTACGACGGTACTCGTTCAGTTTGTATATTTGTGCAGTTGGACGTTGCTTGTCTTACACTTTGTTGTATTACAGTTGTAAGTTGTATACAGTATCATCTAGCTGTTTGGGTGTTTTGAGATTGATTTTCTCTTCAAGTAAGTCTCTAAAATAGTCTCAGTCTATCGGTCCGTTGAATAGCAAAGATTTCGGAAGGGAGCGTTTAGGGTGGATGTCTAATGTTAGAATGACGGGACTGTGATCGGAAGATAATTCGTCTATGTGAATATGTCAGTATGGAATGATGAAATATTAGAAGAGCAGATGAAAAAAATCAAGTAATTCAGGACGTTTATTTAGAGCAGTTGGCCAGTAAGTGAAGGTTGAGAGAGGGCATTATAAAGGATACGGCCTCGTGAGTTCGACACTCGGCTGGCCCCGTCAACTCTAATATACGTACAAATTATCTTCTATATAATCTAATGTACATATCACCGTAAGGGATGAAGACCGATCAGCGCACACGGCATAGTCTCGCACAGAGGAGCATTATTCAAATAGAACTGGTAGAAAAATACACATGATATGTAATTAATTATTCATTAATCATGACATTATTTAACTAAATAAGAATTAATTTTGTAGCATTATAGAAGTATTAGCCGGTAATCTCGAGACTAGCGCAATAAAAAAAAACTGTTGTGAAACACTCACGCGGACTTCCTCTTAACTGCAGCAGGCTACATAGCTATCATTGGCAAATTTTTTTCAGACTTATAATTTTTACTGAATATGATTACTTGTCTTCAGTTTTATATCAATGGTATACCTCCTCCAAAACTTCTTCTAAATGAACTTTCCTGGAAAACAAGTTTCAAACAAACATGACCTACTCTGCATTCATAGTATTACAAATTTAATGAAATTCGTCGGTGTTTTTATATGGAGAAAAGAAAATTGAAAAAAAAATCGAGTAAATCTGCACTTGCGATCAATCGATTTTCTTCACACTCAAAATTTAATATTATTTAGATGGTAGAATTCTACAATAAACTAAAATAGCACTTTATAAGAAAACATAATCCCACCCTTCTCTCCCAGAAGAAGTCTCTTTAAAATGAATTTTCTCGGATAAATGTTTCAAATAAAAGTTATAGCACTTAATATTTCTAGTTGATATATACAAAGTTAATAAACAATACTTGTTAAGTAGGAAAATGGTAAGTTATGTTAACCTTTGGAGCTATTTTCGTTGGAGTTTATCAATCAAGCAAAATTCACAAGAAATATCTTACACAGAATCTGGTGTGATTTATATTAACTTTCTTTAAAAGCAGTTATCACCATTTTCAATTAGCAAATCAATTTCAAATTTTCATAAAACATATTTTTTTAATCCTATCCCATTTCTTCGGGGTTCTGCAGTCTTCCGCTTTTTCACTATCTAGTGCTGCGTAGTGCTTGATATGTGCCTGTCATTATCCTCACCTACATTATTCTTAAAAGACAGTGGGGATTCCACTATCCTATCCTATTATTGCAGTATACATAAATCCTGGAATTGGTAGTAACTAAACTTATTGCCCTAATTGCGCTGGAGATGTTGTTGGAGCTAACTTCCCTTCAGTATGTGGTAGTGAGCGAGGCAAGAATGGTGAGAACCTTTCGGGGGGATCACACTAGGATCGAGGATAAGATTTAGAATATCTGCTCTCTAAAATTGATGAGACGAGAGCAAGAAATGAGGATTTGAGAGGGTCTGGGATTAGCATTAGAAGTTTAGGGGAGAATGCTCTCCTCACAAGGCTAATGGACTAATGTATTCTCCAAGGGCGATCGACAATGCTGCTCAAATTTTGTTGTTGTGCCTGCTCAAATTTTGTTTTGATGCTGTGATGGTTCAGCAAAGCGGATTCGGCTAAACTTATAACCTACTTGTACTACCGTCGAGTCTCACACGTAACCGCCACGAATGGCGGAGGTGCGGGACCGCAGACCATGGAACTATGCCATCAGCTCTCATATATTACGTTCGTCAAAGTTAGCACTTCCCGCTAGCGATGTGAAGCGTCACTGCGTCTCCCCAGCATATACGACCTTTTTCTCCAGCTACTTATGCTAAGGAGCTGAGGCTAGTTGTGAGGAAATTCTTAGTTACTGCCAGGGGTTTCGTACACCCCTAGAAATTCTACCTACATTCTACTATTGAGGTTCTACATTCTTTGAAAGCGTATGAAGTAATCACTAATTCCTTAGTGATAGCTGATGGAATTTGGGGGCTACTAACATGTGGAAATAAGTATAAAGGTAGGCGTAGGTGCTTGCTCTTATTTCAAGAACTGAGCGGCGGATCGATCGGACTTGAGAATATTGGTTACGCGAAGCGTTACAAGTTCACCTCTTACTAGCCTCTGCTGACCATGGCTTAATCCACATCGCCCTGTGGCACCGCTGGAAGGTTCGCTCTTGAACTGTGCCGCGCTAAATCCTGAAAGCCGATAGACCAATGCTTTATGCACCCGGAAAGCGCGCCGCCCTATTAAATTCCTACGTGCACCCAAAAACGTGACCTTCGTTGGTCGGATGCGACGGTTATGGGAAGAACAAAAATAAAGAAAGTAATTGTAAAATGATCGACATGCTAGAAACCCTGAATAATTGAATATAATAAAAGTGAAGGAGGTTCGGGGAAACACACCACAATCGCAAACCTCAAAGCTGTATAATACGTAAACGGAAATAGAACTTTATCCCAAGATCGATATATAACGCGGAGAAGACTGTAGTTATCCGCTGGCTGCTCAATTTTTTTTTTAGCCTAATAAGTAGACAAAACTGAAGTAGTTGCCAATAAATGTATTTTAATGGATTTCTTTTTCATTTACACGTTCATCGTTACATTTAAAAATAAGTTTCAATTTTTTTTTTTTTTTTAAATTTAAGGCGCGTCGACATCTATGGTCATTGGCGCCCGGAGCCTTCTCAGAGTACTGCCGGCCTCCGAGCCAGCCGCTGAATATCTTGGAATGACGTTTGAAAGTAAGATGGGCTTCGCCGAATATATAAGGCGAGCAAACTAACAAGGCTGAAAGTGATATGAAAATAAAAAAGTAACAATGAAGGAAGTAGCGGGAAAACAGCCGAAAACGTTAAAGCGTTTAAACTAAACCTAAGTATCGGCTGAAGCAGCACTTCCGGGAAAAAGATTTTCTTCAAATTCACAATTCTGGCAGTGCTACATAAATATTAAATAGATGTAACGGCCATCTATTTGATAAAATGTGCTATAGAGAAATTGTAACTGCCACAGATAGAACTTGCCGAAAATTATTTAGCTGGAGAAATATTTCAAATATAATCAGTAAGAGAATTCAAGGATACTAACGATAACATATTTTAATCTATGGATCTGAGGGTAAGTATTCTTATATTGTTCCCTTAACATGGTTTTTACGAAGGAAAATTGTATGGCACCTTGATTCTACAGAATATTTCGGGTAGGTTCTTCATGTAACTTTAAATAACATTGTATTGAAATACTCCACAACATTTGAAATGTACAACAACAGTATTGCTTAACAAAGTTGAATTTTCGAAGGAATTGGTAATTCAAGAAAAAATTGGTTAGTTCATGAATTTAAAAACGATATAATATGACACATTCTTGGGCGCAGGTCGGGAAAGCTGCCTCCCTAAAACTTGAAAATTAAAAAAGGGAAAACCAGAAATGGAATTCAGAATACTGAACATTTTAAGATTACTTAGATAATACAAGTTGGATACTTATAAAAAAGTAGATAATAAAATTAAATTATAGTGGTCATTCATAATAGTTCTTGACAATTATTCGGTTGTAATCCCTGCATGTTTTGAACTTTGTTTCGCAAGTTATTTGAATTGGACTATTCTAGTGCGGGTAGAATTGGACTATTCTAGACCTTTTTTATTCTGATACTTACAAAATTTTATTGTGTAATCATATGATTCCACCAAGTTTATCCATCTATGAAGATGTTTTATTTTTATTATCCCTCATTCTTCTTAACAAAGTAAACAATTTATTCGCTTCTAGCATTTTTAATCTAAAACACATAAAATACATTTTCTTAATACAAATGTTGTCCATGGCGTATGATGAAAATTTCTCTAATTTCCATAAAATATTCAAACTGTAGTAAAATTTTGGCATCGTCAATGAATAAATAATTTGCTAAGAAGTACCTGTTGATGGTCAGAGGGCCAATGACAGAACTTTGGTAACAAAGCCTGGACACTCTTTAAAAATGATATGGGTATATGTCAAAATAACATAATGTTCTACTCCATATCTTCATTCCCTTAGTAACGTACTTATTTATTAGAAATTCTTCGCATACTAGCAGATGGACTGCGTACAATACGCTCTCATCTCTTGCTTCAAATACGCTTCCTCTTGATCAACACCACAAACTTGGGCAAGTTCAGCAAGTAACTTTAAGAAATGATCCAGTTTCTCTTAAACATTGGTGAACTCTACCTACTCTACACGGCGATCTGATACTGTTGTGATAAGGAAATCGCCTCTAATATTCTGCATCTAACCGCCTTTCATTTCCATTACTAAAAACCCATATAGACAATGAATATCGGCGTATTCTTAATTTTAAAAATACATTTCTTAAATTCAACAGCGAAACTGACGTAAATAATTTAAAAACAAAAAACTGACACTTTGAACCAGCTGAAAACAATTGAAAGCTAGTGAAAACAATTTTTTTTTTAATTTTTCAACAGTGAAACTGACGTAAATAATTATTTTTAAATTTAAAAACAAAAAACTGACACTTTGGACCAGCTGAAAACAATTGAAAGCTAATGAAAACAATTTTTTTTTAATAATTTCAGCTGGTAATCTCTTTTAATGGTTGTAGCAAGCATTTTCGGAACTATGTTTAGAATAATACAAAATGAAAGCTTAGAAGGGGGGGGGGAGCTTAATATCGGAACAGTATTCCAGAAGAAAATTAAATTTCCAAAACTATCTTTTTTTTGATTGACCTACATTGTTGTCACTCTTTTCTATTTCCTTTTGAGAAAAACACAATAAACTGTTCCGTTACGTCACTTTTCCGGTTGAGGATTATTATTAAATTTGGATAATTGAAATAAACTATGTATTTAAATGTGCATTGAAGAATGTGCATAGAATTATAATTAGTTTTCTAGGGGCTTTTTAAATTTTGGCTTTCTTTGTTAAAGGTTGAGCGCCAAGTGAAATTAAATATGTTGAAAATGTGGGTGGGTCCGCAATGCTGGATAACATCCGGTATTTTATCCGTCGTAGCCTGGTTACATATGGCTTTGTAACCTTAAAAAATAACCTTATAAGCTTCCCACATATATACTACTAACAAGTGTGAATCTAACAGAAACATTTCGTTGAAGTGAACTCTCTACACGAACTTGGTGAATTTGCTCTGTCGATGGATGAAAATCCAAAACCGGTCAGGAACAAAACCAATATGCATGCTACGACGGATAAAATACCGGATGAAATTTAGTAGTTAAGCCTCCTAGGCCAAAATGTTTTTTTCAATTATTTAAATTGGTGGAATTTGTTTAATATTAATAATTTTTTAATTTAAACTTTAATAAGATGGGAATTAAGTAAAATGTTCAGCGCACACCAGTGTCCGCCGTGGCCTGACCGTTAATTACTAGTCTCGCGGACCGTAGCGGACACTCTTATTCTTGTCTGAACATGACGGTTCAGGTCTGTTCAAAGCAGAAATGTTTATCGCGTGTCTTTAGTGTGTTATTTGTTTGAATCAAGATGAACAAGGCAGAAAATTAGTTGAGTTGGCTTTGACTTTACAAATTCGACGTGGTAATTGTTATATTCATAAAGTTGTTTCATAAAAGAAGTTGAAATAATTATAATTAGTAAATATGAAATATTATTATAATTATTTACTTTTTTCATAGAAAATGAAGATAGTGATTCAGTCAAAATAATAATCCGTCTTGTGGTGCTGCTCCTGATGCTGACCCACACTA
>JAAEAF010007022.1:0-24146 GCA_011037195.1 Triatoma infestans
CCGTTACAGAGAACAGTGTCCATCACCGGACAGTGAGCAGCAGGGGCTCCTAGGAAGAAAAAATCTAAGGGTAGCACAGCTGGATTCGAACCCGTGATCTCCGCGTTGCTAGTCCAGTGCACTACCACTGAGCTAATCCCTTCCCTAGTTCATTCCAAACTCGGAATTTCAACAATATATTTAATTCTAATTAACATTATTTAGAAGACAGAATTTTCTAATGAACTGAAATAGCACTTTACAGGACGTCATAACCTCTCCCCTCCAACAAAAGTACCCTTAAATGAATTTTTCCAGACAAATGTTTCAAATAAAAGTTGGAGCTCTTTGTATGTGTAGCAGATGCCAAAAGTTTCAAGAAAATCGTTCGAGCCATTTTTGAGGAATCGCAAAAAAATAATAAAACCAACTAGTAAAGTGGTACTCCCGGTTGAGGAATTTTGACAGATAACGTGCTGTCAGAACCAATGGAATATCAAGTTTCTACTTTCTACGGCTTTTCGATTTTAAGCTATGCTGTTTACATACATGCATACATAGAGACCATTTGCTAATTTTTTGGACTCAGGGAATCTCAAAACGGATATTTCCGGTGAAAACTCGATATCGAAAATTTGACACGATTACAATACTTCCTTGTTACTAGGAGTAAGAGAAAGTAATATATATTGATGTGTAATTAATTATGAGAAGTTTAAATAATTTTAGAAACTGTAGATGGTGTTTTTATTGGAAACAAATAACTTGTTGCTTTTATTGGAAACAAATACACAATGTGGAATTTTATCCATTGTAGTATGTATATTTACGGTGCACCTGAAAACGTTTCAGATTTTCATCCCAAAGACTCAGACAGTTCACCTTAACTTAATATTTCTATCACGCATTACACTTCTGTTGTTTCATTCACGAAAATATTAAGCTGATGTCAGCTCGATACACTCTAGACAAACTTGATGTCCTTACTCAGGACTCTATACAAACCGATCTGGAACAGTGTAAAATATGAATGCTATGACGGATAAAATCCCAGATTGTATATAGTATGGCGATAGTTCCATATATTTAACAACTTATAATACATAGAACGAACATACTAAATAATTTTTTCCAGAATTAATATAATATCGAGTGTCCACTAAGAATTTTGAGATCGTAAAATTTCTAGTGTTTTAAGAAGTGATGTTGTGTAACCAAGAAGTAGAATAACTTGTTAAATTAATCATCCAGTGGTGAAAGTGTACTCTTTACATTTGAAACACTCTCATTCTAGAAGATCTCTTGTCCATTTCCGCTTCAAGCGACGAGAAAGATTGTCAGCTAGATGAGGATAGGAGAGCCGTTGCACTCAAGGATTTGGTTGGACAGCTAGTAGGCTATGGAACTTGCGGTAATGTTTCTTTTTTTTTTAATAATATCGTGGACAAAAGGGATGTGAAGGTCATTGTGAACGATATGATTAGAAATGTAATAGGTTATACATTAAGGATTTTACGTACAATTTTTGCTTATAATGGATTGATAGCTTGCTTTTGGTTTTGGAAGGAAAATATACTCGTACATAAAATACAAACTTCAGATTTCGTTTAAGTTTTATTCAGCCAAATCAGGTTTATCGGTCCAATATCGGTCATTTCCGGTGAAGTGTCATTTTCGTATATTATATTAACCTATCGCCTATAATATAATACTAATAATAATTAATAGTGTTATCAAAATTCCGCGTTTGAAAAAAAAAAAATCGTTTCACTAGAAGTGTTACTTTACTGAACTTTTTTTCAGTTTTCCTAATTTTTCTTCGATAAAGATGCCAATAATTTCTTTCAATTTGATATTAACAAAAAATACATACGTATATAGAGACCTATCACTTTTGTTTGAAACATTGCTTTTTGAATAAGTAGATTTTTGGAAGTTTTGAGGAGCTGCAAAGTCATGCTTCTCACAAGTGTTGTTTTTGATTTAGGTTCTTCCGGCTATATAGTATATAGATAAATGTATATAATATAAAGCCAGTTAAAATTTAGTAACAATTCCATGTTTGAAACAAATTTGTCTATAATAATTATATAAATTGAAGTGAAATTGAAGCCGTTTGAATGTTCCACACCAATTTTTTTTTTTTTATTAACAAAAATAAAAGTTTCAGATTTGTAATGAATATTAAATTAATAATTAGGATTTATTAAAAATAGAGGGCTTCAAAACAGTAATTGGATAAGGATAGTTAGGAGTAGGTACCTGTTCTTATACAAAAAAAAAAAAAAAATAGAAAAAAATAAGGTGACGAAATAGAAGTCCAAAGTTATAAGAAGAAAAGATACTAGAATAAGATGGGTCAAGAAGGATATAGACCCAAGGGACCTATTCAGTGAAATAGTCAGATCATAGTCTGAATTGGTGAGGAAAAAAAAATGTTAAAAGTGTACTTCTTTCAGAAAATGGAAAAATAGAGAAAGGATTTTCTTATAGTATCACAAATCTAATTTGAGTAAATAAATGATGAAATTTGATCTTTAACGCAGGCTGCCCATGAAGGAATAACGGCTTCCAGACGGTGATTCCTATTAGTGGGGCGTATATGGGTGACGTCTCCTCGTTTCCCATCGCCGTTTTGGCTTTTGCCAACAAAGTTTGGTTTGCTAGCAATATAGCTTACTAATTTGGCTCACGTTCCTACCTACGTCAGCACCATCCTATTTGCCCTTATGAGAATCGAACCCTGAATTTTCGAATCAAAGTCAAGGGTACTTAGCAATTTCATCAACGCTTGAAGACAAAATTAAATTTAAATGTATCTTAAATGAAATATCGCTTAATGTAATACTCTTGAATTTTGATAGATGACGCAAGCGCATTAGGAAACGCTGGTTGTAGCCTTGTCGCTTTTAGCTTATCGATAATGTAAGCGAAAAAAGGTTACTATCCCATTGTATACATGTATAATACCTAAATATATTATATAGCTATATACATAATTGAAATATATACGAGGTGTGTAAATTAAGTAATGAGACTGATTTTCTAGTGTTCGATCTGGCAACACTGGAGACGCGGCGCATGCGTGGTAGGGCAAGTAAACATCTGATACACGTCCAGTGCAAATTTGAAAATGCTAGAGTTGTTGCACTGTCCGTAGTGAGTTTTTTTGTGAGCAAGGTTTTTTCAGAGCGTTTTAAAAAATGAGTGACATCAATTACGAGCAACGTTGTGGCTATCAGGTTTTGCTTCAGACTTGGGCACAGTGCAACGGAAACGTTTGAAACTGTGCCAGACCTATGGAGACAATGTTTTGTCGAGAGCACAGGTTTTTAGGTGGTTTAAGACGTTTGCAGAAGGAAGGGAATCAATTGAAGACGAGCCTCGCAGCGGAAAGCCTTCATCTTCAAGAACCGACTAAAATGTTGGCAGAATCAGCGATCTCGTGCGTTCAGATCGTCGTTTGACAGTCCGAATGATCAGCGAAGAGTTGAATTTGACTCAACAACCGTTCATCAAATTTTGACTAATGAATTGGGGATGAGAAAAATTTGTGCAAAAATGGTTCCGAAAAATCTCTCACAGGAGCAAAAAGACATCAGAAAGGAAAGGAGCCTTGACTTTTTGGGAGCAATTGAAAACGATCCCAATTTTTTGGAACGTGTTATTACAGGAGATGAGTCTTGGGTGTTTGAGTATGACCCAGCAACTAAGCGTCAGAGCATGCAGTGGCACACTTCAACCTCTCCAAAGCCAAAAAAAGCAAGAATGAGCAAGTCAAAAATCAAATGCATGCTGATTTGCTTTTTTGATAGCCAAGGAATCGTTCACAAAGAATTTGTGCCTCAATGCCAAATGGTAAACCAACATTTTTACCGAGAAGTTCTTGAGAGACTTCGAAAAAGAGTCATGCGTGTGAGACCAAACATCAAAAACAAGTGGGTGTTGCATCACGACAATGCTCCGTGTCACACCGCGATTTCTATTAATGAGTATTTGGCCAGTAATAACATTCCTGTGGCTCCTCAGCCTCCTTATTCAACCGACTTGTGTCTATGTGACTTTTTTTTGTTCTCCAAATTGAAAAATCACCTCAAGGGACGACATTTTGGAACATTGGCGAATATTCAAACAGCCGTAATCGATCAACTATAGTCTATTCCAGTATCCGAGTGTCAGCACTGCTATGACGAATGGAAGAATCGTCTTCAGCGTTGTGTGGCTTCCAGTATCCGAGTGCCAGCACTGCTATGACGAATGGAAGAATCGTCTTCAGCGTTGCGTGGCTTCCCAAGGTAGTTACTTTGAAGGGGACAATGTTGAATTGTAATTTTATTTGAATAAAAAGAAGATAAAATACCAGTCTCATTACTTAATTTACACACCTCGTATATATATTACTATTGTTATTCTTTTGAGAGGAGGGACCAAACCTTGAGCTGACCAAAGCCCCAAAGGGCCGATATAGCTACCCGCCAAAAAAAAAAAAAACACCGCAATATAAACACACACACTTCAAGTGAGTCACATCAGCTAAATATAAACAATCTCGCCATCAAACAAAATCGCCATGAGTATAGTGAATAATGTTCCTCATTTCACCATAAAAGAACCGCCATCTTTAATATTCCTGTTCCCATTAAAAAAAAAAAAAAAATCTGGTGTGAAACACTCATACAACTTTCTATTATTCCAATTCTCAAAATTATTATTGGCACATTTTATATTATGTGTAACAAATTTAATGAAATTCGTCGAAAACTGAAAAAAAAACTGTATAGTAGAAACGCACATCCGGTTTACTAATTTTCTTGAAACTCGGAATTTTTTGCCATCTATTTATTTCTAATTAATTTTGTTTGGATGGTAGAATTGTATAATCAACTATGATAGCACTTTAGAGAAAAACATAACCTCTCCCCCCCTTAAAACTGCCCTTAAATGAATTTTCGCAGAAAAATGTTTCAAATAAAAGTTGTAGATCTTTGTATTTTAAATTTCTTTATGAAGTTTCAAAAAAATCGTCAGAGTCATTTTTGAGAAAATAGCGAAAAAGTGAAAAAAATTATTTAGTAAAGGTGGTAAAGTAAACGCACTTCCGGTTATCCGATTTTTTTTCAAACTCGGAATTTCAATAACATATTCAATTCTTAGCATTATTTAGATGATAGAATTGTCTAATAAACTGAAATAGCACGTTAGATTGAAACGTAAACCCCCACAACCTCCTAAAAGTACCCTTAAATGAATTTTCCCAGAGAAAATATTCAAATAAAAGTTGAGCTTCGTTGTATGTTAGTTTAAGTACCAATTTTGAAGAAACTCTTTGGAACCCATTTTTTTTGTGGAACAAAACAGCAAAAAAGTACAAAAATTCCTAGTAAGTGGTATTTTTTCCCGGTTGCGGAATTTTGACAGATACCGGCCTGTTAGATTTCCATGGTGACTGTCAAAAAAAAACGGAATATCAAGTTTTAACTTTCTGTGGTTTTTTGTTTTTGAGCTATGCTGTTCAAATACATACACACACACACACACACACACACACACACACACACACACACACCATTTGCTGAAAATCACTTTCTTGGACTCACGGGACCTTAAAACGGATATTTCTGGCGAATACTCAATATCGAAAACTTGATACGATTACAATACTTCGTCTTATTAGGAATAAGAGTTTTTTTAACTAAATGATCTTTACTTAATTGTGTATCCGTACTTTCAAGGCAGCTCTCTTATAGGGGAAAAATGAGCTAAAAGAAAGAAACTAAAGAGGCATGTTTCAAAGAGTAATTAATACATTTAATCCAGACCCCCCAACCCCCAACCCCCACAAATGCTCAGAAAAAAATACGAAAATCTTGATAGACCGTTTTAATGTCTCAAAAAAATTTTTGAATCTAGTAACATTTTGTTAATAATATTAAAGAAATGTTTGTTTATTTCTATAGAATTGATACAATTTAACGATGAAATACAGTTCAAATGATTAAAATCATAAATACAAATTAACAGATGTCTAAATACTTACTGTATTGTACAATTTATCCATTACATTTTATGGCAGTTTTACTTTTGCTGCTTCAATGAATGATCTTTTCCAATTGTTATTCAATTAATTAATAAAGTATATATTTTAATTATTGAAGAAGATTATAACGAACTTATTTTACTTAAAACATCAATTTGTTGAAAGTTTTGATTAATAATTAACAAAATGTTTTTTTTTTTTTAATTTGATAAACTTGAATGTTTTCCTTACATTACAATAACTTCGACTAAATTCATGGATGGCTATAAAGGCGGTGCAATAAGCCATTTTAATAATATAAATAAATAAAATTAGTAACAAATTAATGTCAGTTTCTCCTAGTTCTTTAACACTAAAAAAACTGGACGTTTCAGCTTAATGAGGCCATCCTCAGCTTTTATTGAGAACCAGAAATAATATTCACTAATTTGTTCCTAGTAATATTATTACTATTCTCCTCACTAATGTAAAACGTCAAAATAAATAAATAAATTAAATTAAATTGGGATGTTCATGTATCCGAAAAAAAAACATTTTGACAATTCTTACTTTCTCTTACTCCCTAGTAAGAGGAAGTGTCGTAATCCTGATTTTCGATATCGAGTTTTCACCGGAAATATCCGTTTTGAGGTCCGCTAAGTCCACGAAATTGGTTTTTAGCAAATGGACTCTGTGTGTGTGTGTGTGTGTGTGTGTGTGTGTGTGTGTATATATATATGAACAGCATATCTCAAAAACGAAAAACCGTAGAAAATTGAAACTAGATATTCCGTTTAGATATCACCATGGGATCTGACAGTACCTGTCAAAATTCCTCAACCGGAAGTACCACTTTAGAAGTTGGTTTATTTACGTTTTTGCGATTTTCTCAAAAATGGCTCTGAAGATTTTCTTTAAACCAGCTGTATCAACTACACATACAAAGAGCAACATACAACTTTTATTTGTAATATTTCCCCGTGAAAATTCATTTAAGGGCACTTATTGGGGAGGGGTGGGGCCAGGTTTTCATCTAAAGTGCTATTTCAGTTTATCAGACAATTCTGTCATCTAAACAATGTTAATTAGAATTAAATGTGTTGTTGAAATTCCGAGTTTCATAAAAATCGGATAACCGGAAATGCGTTTAATTAAACACTTTATTAAATGTTTTTTTTCGCATTTTTCTTGATTTTTTTTCAAAAATGACTCCAACGATTTTCTTGAAACTAAGTATATAAACTAAGCAGGCAAAGATATACATCTTTTATTTTAAACATTTCTCTAGGAAAATTCATTGAAGGGCACTTTTAAGGGAAGGGTGGGATTATGTTTTTTTCTAAAGTGCTATCATAGTTGATTATACAATTCTCTCATCCAAACAAAATCAATTAGAAATAAATAGATGGCTAAAATTCCGAGTTTTAAGAAAATTAGTACACCGGAAGTGAGCTTTTACTGAACAGTCTTTTCAGTTTTCGACGAATTTCGGTAAATTTGGTACACAAACTATAACATTTGTCGATTATAATTTTGAGAACAGGAGTAAAAGAAAGTTGGGTGAGTGTTTCACACCAGATTTTTTTTCTCTAATTTCGGCGTGATTTACAATATTAAAAGAAAACAGGACGCAAATCAAGAAAATATATTTGAATGAAGAAAGATTGTTTCAACTAAAATTGGATAGATGACATCTTTTTTTGTCGAGTCAAATAGTAGGATATTTACTGGTTAATTTATTATTATAAATTTCCGCGTTTCTTTATTAAAAAATTATTCGAACTTCTGCAGTTACCCCAAATTACACTTTGCATCTGGAAACTGGCACTGACCCATTAGAATTGTATATTTTAAAATTTCATTTTAAATATTGTATTAAGGTGTTAAACTACCCATCTTATCACCTTCCTCAGAGGCTTGCTATCGAGACTATTAAATCTACTTGGTATTGGTTCAATAAATGGATTACTCTTTTCGATAAATATCTTGTCCCTTTTGACAGTTCTTTGGAAACTTTTTCTTCCTGGGAGGGTCAGCTATACAAGCTGCTTGATAAAATAAATCTAGGTCATTTGGATGATTTTCAAAAGGCCTGCGATTCACTCCAACCGGTTTACACTTTATGTTCAACTTAATCATAGAGCCAACCTTTGTATCCTACCTACAGATGGTACAAATGGATGGTCTCTCCGGGATCTGAGGTGGATATTTAAGTTAAGAGGAGAACTTTTATATCTCAATCATGTTCCCCGGCATAAAAAGAAGTCTGAAATATGTTCTCTCAGTATTTAGAGGAAAACTGAAGATATTTTTCATTTTTTGGGTGAATGCTCCATACTCTCTGATCTCCGCCTTCGGTGTCTTGGACAGCGAGTTATATGTGGTCCTCTCCTTATCACCTTACTTAATAGTTCTGGCTCAGACTATGGCTTCCTTGTCATGTTTGCGCGCCATGCCTGGACATATCGGTATGAATTAGTCCTTGAATTTATTTTTTAATTTGTCCCGGTACTTGTGAATTTAATTATTCTTTCTCTTCTCCCTTCTTTACTTAGAAAATTGTGATTTTTCTTTCGATTTAAGTAGCACAGTTATTATTGTCTTATCGTTTATTTTTTGCCATTACTTATTTGTTTGTTTCTTTTTCTGTTGTTCTTGTTTTAAAATTAAGTTTTTTTATTCATTTTTATTTTCCCCCGGTATCTTTTTTACTGATTAGTTATATATCTATAGAATACATTACAATATGAATAAATAGGGAAGGGAATAACTAAGTGGTTAGCGTACTGGACTACCACGCGGAGAATCCGGGTTCTAGTCCAGCTGTACTATCCTTAGATTTTTTCTTCCTAGGAGCCTCTACAGAGCTGATTGTCCTGTGATGGACAGTGTAGTTTCTAACGATAGAACACTGTCCGGAAGCCGACAATGCACTGAGAATTCTCCGGACGCCAATGACCATAGATGCTGACGCGCCTTAAATTAAAAAAAAAAAAAAAATGAATAAATTTATACTATTTCTGCATTTTAAAATCTCAATTATTATTAAATAATCTTAATAGTTTTATTTTCAATTCTTTCATCCTCGACTTCAGCTTCGACCCCGACTGACGCATTATTCCAAGACGTAAAGTGTTATTGTTTTATATTTATGTATATATATATATTTACAAAAGTAGCTTATGTTTTGTTTTTATTATTATTATTATTATGGTTATTATTAATCTGTGCCAGTTTTCAAGGATTAGAATAAATGGTATGGTTAGGCGTTATTTACAAAACCTTGCTGCCAAATTCGGTACGTTTCAAGGAAGGTATCAGCACAAAGTTTCCGTGTTATTTATTATGTTATTTGCGATCATCGAAATAGTAAATAGTCTTAATATTAAACTAGCTATTTCAACAAAATATTTCATTTAAATCATTGTTAATTAGATAGATATCTAATTGTTAGTTATTTCTATAGCTCGTTTATATTTTCTTTCTCTATTTGGTTTCGCAGAATTTTACAATAATTCTCTATAAAATGAAAAACTGAATAAATAAAAGCCTCTATAGAATATAAATACGTGCATTAATTTTATTAAAAAGGAGTTATAAAGAGTTCAAAAATTGAAATTTATTCTACTACTCCGTAACTCTCTGCAGTCACCCTCATAAGATGGCCACAATTTCGTCTGAATTAAAATATTGTTTGCACATTTTTTTTTTTTTTTTTGGCGCATCGACAGCCAAGGTCATTAGCGCCCTACGAACTGTTTTCTTTTCGAGCCTATTCTGCCCCAACTGGGATGGCACATGCCCCGCTATTTCCTGTAAGGCATCCAACGCGTAATCTTGGCCGGCATGGTATGTTGGAGTCCCAGGATATCGGACATGGTTCCACACATCTCCTCTTAGATCATCGATCCATACGAGGGGGAGTGTGGATACCTGAGTGCTATCCTTTGCAAGCCGTATAAAATAAATCTTTTATCTTTCAAAACAAATTCCATGTCATTAATCGATATCTGATTAATCTATCAAGTAAATAAATTTATCAAACATGATATGTAATATATTATATAATATCCATATCACATATTTAAACCATAATTTAAATATTTTAAAAAAAATTTGGTACTTAATGGACTCATCTCATAATTTGCGTCCTAGGAGGAAGTACTTTTATAAATATTCCTCCTCTACAAATTTCCTAAATCTAATTAGGGTGTAGTACTTTTGTAATTATTCCTACACCCTTTGAAATAATCTAAATCTAGTGTTATTTACACTATTTACACCTCATTCATAGCATCATTCACTCGATAAAAACGTTCACGCTAATAAATACAATCTCGCTAATAAATACATTCATTCCTTTAATTATATACATTCCATTCACACGGGGGAGAGTACTCGATCGATATTCCTCTCCCCTTTATTAAAATAATCTAAACCTAAACCTAAATTCTATAATAAAAATCAATTCTCTGTTTGCACATATTATTTATTGTATTCTAATCTGGTCTATACATGTCATTTTTTTTTTAACGTTTTCAATGGCAATTCTAATTTCAGTTATAGATTTAGCTATGAAAAGGATTTTTTGTTTTGTTTTTTAATTATAACAACTCTTTATTCTACGTCTACATTATGTGTTAATATTTTTTAAATAAAATTCGTAATTAACCAATAAACGATCAACAATGTCAAACGCACTCTAAGGTCAATGAAGAGAGAGAAAAAAGGTAATTTGATTCATTTGTATTTTTTTTGCAAATATAAGTTTAATCATGTTATAGAAATTGAAAATATAATCAACTCTATGCTGTTAATCCAATCTGATTTCAATCTGGGACACGCCTGAGGAGGAATTTCATTTTACATTCGATCCAATTATTTAACAATCTATTTTAAAAGAAAATTGTATATCTAATATAGTATCAGTCTATAATTTTCTACTTTTTGGTTCGACGATATCACTTCTTAAAACACTAGAAATTTTACCATCTCAAAATTCTTAGTGGGCACTCCATATTATATTAATTCTGGAAAAAATTATTTTGTTTGTTCGTTTCTTGTATTATATGTTGTTGAATATTATGGAAGGGTTGCCATTTTGTGTAACATCTGGGATTTTATCCGTCATAGCATTCATATTTTACACTGTTCCAGACCAGTTTGGCTGGAGTCCAGAGTAAAGCCATCAAGTTTGTCTAGAGTGCACCGAGCTGACATCAACTTAATATTTTCGTGAATGAAACAACAGAAGTGTAGTGCGTGATAGAAATATAAAGTTAAGATGAACTCTCTGAGTCTTTGGGATGAAAATCTGAAATATGTTCAGGTGCACCGTAAATACACATCGTACTACAATGGATCAAATTCCACATTGTATATTTGTTTCCAATAAAAACAACAAGTTATTTGTTCCCAATCAAAACACCATGCACATTTTCTAAAATTATTTAACCTTCTCATAATTAATTATACATCAATTTATTATATTACTTTCTCTTACTCCCCTAGTAAGAGGAAGTATTGTAATCGTGTCAAATTTTCAATATTGAGTTTTCACCGGAAATATCCGTTTTGAGGTCCCCTGAGTCCCAAAAAGTGGTTTTTACAAATGGTCTCGTGTGTGTGTGTGTGTGTGTGTGTGTATTTGTGTGTGTATGTATGTGAACAGCATAGCTCAAAAACACAAAAATCGTAGAAAGTTCGAACTTGATATTCCGTTTAGTTATCACCATAGGATCCGACAGTTGGTCATTTGTCAAAATTCCTCAACCGGAAGTACCACTTTACTAGCTGTTTTTTTTTTTTTTACTTTTTTGCGTTTATCTCAAAATTGGCTCCGACGATTTTCTTCAAACTTCGTATATCAACTACACATACTATCACATACAACTTTTATTTAAGACATTTCTCCGTGAAAATTCATTTAAGGGCACTTTTGGTAGAGTGATGGGGTTAGATTTTCATCTAAAGTGCTATTTCAAGTTAATTAAACAATTCTGCCATCTAAATAATGATCATTACAATTGAATATGTTGTTGAAATTTCGAGTTTGAAAAAATCGGATAACCGGAAGTGCGTTTAATGTAACAGTTTACTAAATGATTTTGTCACTTTCTCTCGTTTTTTTCTCAAAAAATGGCTCTGACGATTTTCTTGAAACTTCTAAATATAAACTAAACATGCAAAGATGTACATCATTTATTTAAAACATTTCTTTGGGAAAATTTATTTAAGGGCACTTTTAGGGGTGGGAGGGCGTGGGTTTACAGCTTTCTCTAAAGTGCTATCATAGTTGATTATACAATTCTATCATCCAAAAAAAATTAATTAGAAATAAATAGATGGCTAAAATTCCGAGTTTCAATAAAATTAGTAAACCGAAAGTGCGCTTTTACTGAACATATTTCTTTCAGTTTTCGAAGAATTTCGTTAAATTTGATATACAAACTACAAAAATTTGTCAATTATAATTTTGAGAACTGGAGTAAGAGAAAGTTGTGTGAGTGTTTCACATCAGATTTTTTTTTTTTTTTTTTGGTAGTTTTGCGGTATATATGACGTTTACTATTCAATGTTATATGTTGGGGTTCAATCTTATTCGCGCTCTATATTGAACTATAATGTCATCATTTGTGTACAATCTGCCTGGGTAAGGTTACTCGAACCTCCCCTACTACCTCTTTAGTTTGCATTATAATAAAATTTAAAGTTAAGAAAAAATGTTTGTATTAAACATCTATAAAATAAAGTCGTGTGGGTGTTTCATAAACTGACTTTTGTTTAATAAAGTTAATATCGAATACGTATCTTCGCAGAAATCAGCCACAGATTTCTTTTAACGCTTTGTTGTTTTTTTTAATTTTTTATTTTTTATTTCATATCACAGTAGTGATATTATTTCATACAAGCTTGTTGTAGTATTAAGAAATACAGAAAGGTGGAAGCAATATTTCAGTGTTAAGAGCAATTTATTGATTGAAGGTAAGAGAGAGAAGAAAAAAAACACACCGTATCTAGTTTTATAGCATCTGCCTCAAGTCTACTCTAAAACCACCAACAAACCTGTGGCCTGTATACATTAAATATGTAAGATAAGACGTACCCATTAAATTGATTTAAATTCACCTACCTAGCTGAATAATTCTCTCGATAGTACTTTTTTCTGCATACTTAAAAGAATATTCTATAGCTTCCGGTATATTATTTTGCTTCTTTACAAAATTAAAATAAATATTCCATATGTGTGTGTGTTTTGGATATTTGACCATATTAATAAGCGGTGGAGAAGTTTGTAGGGGGGTTCCAGAATATTTATTCAGTATGTACAATGATTTACATATTTTTAAGATTTATAGAAATTATTGTCTATGAAATATGATTGGTGTGATGTGTATTCGTTGTATGTATTGTAGCACGAGCTGTTTCGTAAGGGGCTTGTGTGTATGTAAGCTTTAAAGAGAGAGAAGTATTAAGAAATAAGCAAGAGATCACCACTGTTTTTGAAATAAATATATTACTCTCTAAATGAATTTAAATACTTTATAATATCACAATAATATGATTATTAAATAAATTATTTAGCTAGCTAAAGTCTTTATAAGTGGCTCTGAATTAATAGAACGATTCCCGACACAAATGTTCTGGTTGAATGTGTAGTGGAAGAAAGAAATGCAAAAATAATAGTTTGGAAAAAATAGTTTAGTGAATTTTGTCAATAATTAAATGAAATAATTTTAGAAAATAGATGGTATTTTAAAGTCAGATACTATAATTTAAGGTCATTGCTATTAAAGCGACAAAGGCACCAGAATCCGTTAGGTTAATACAATGCCACTTGACCAACTGTTTTGTAGCCCCGCTAGACCAGAGCATTCTTTAGACAGACTGAATTAGACATTGAACCAGATCATTTGATTCAGGTATCCTACACTTAACTTCAGTGCCAGTTATTCAGAGTTTAGCATTTGTTATAGATAAACAATTGATTTAATAAGCATATAGTTGTGATATTTTGAAATATTTAAATTCATTTAGAGATTAATATATTTATTTTAAAAACAATGGTGGACTCTTGATTATTTCTTAATACTTCTATCTCTATCTTAAACAAACACAGAAGCCCTTTACAAAACCGCTCGTGCTACACGCTACCACAACTAATACTACTACTACCACAAATCACACCAATTATATTTCAAATGTCTAATTCAGACTGTTCAAAGTTTGAAAGCAGAATTTAGACTGTTTAAAGAATGCTCTGGTCTAGCGGGGGATTTTCTCTTACAAAACAGTTGGCCAAGTGGAATTGCCTTACCCTAACGGATTCTTGTCCCTATCTATCTTCAATAGCACTTACCTCAATTTAATTCACCTTAATTTAATAATACACTAATTGAAGTAGTTAAAATTTCACTATTTCTTTCTTTTTCCAAAATTCACTAAACTATTTTCCCAAATTTATACTTCCACTACATACACATATAAGTATGGAACAGATTTATAACCGATAAGATGTAAATGATCAGATCACCCCGGATAGAGAAAGCCGTACAGATTTAGCCTGTTAGAAAAACGACTTTCATTTTTTACAAATGATTAGAATGAATGCTGAACACTGTATAATAAAAATAGAGACACAAAACTGACAGGATTTTACACATAAATAAAAAATTAGTTAGAGAGAGAGTTAGAGTGAGTGAAAAGAAGGGTAGCAGGTGGTTGCTGACCCGTTGTTAACGGTTTTATAAACTGTTCTAAAGATTGTTCCCTGTAGGGCTAGCGCAGCTGTATTTATACTGAGTCTCCCACTCTAATCTGGCATAATTAGCGAGTGAGATTCTCAATTCTTGTGTCTCTTCTCTCTATCTCTGCATTGAATCCCTCTCTTCGGATTCTGTTACACTACAACTAAACTAATCCCATCTCTTTCTCTAAACTTCATATATTATCTACATACACAGAAAATATTATTATCACTTTTATTTGTAACACTTTACTAGAGAAATTGATTTTTTTTTGCGGAGGTTCTGAGGTTATAGCAACGTCAAACTTTCCTCTAAAGTACTACTTGAGTTTTGTACAACGGAATATACATATCATTTATTTATTTATTTAACTTTTCTCAGGAATTACCATCATACAAATTAGTATGGTTCATTTAAAACATAAAATTATCTAAGTAGAAATAATCTCAGAACAAAATTATATTCAGATCATTATATACATTAAACACGATAAAATTACAATAAAAACTTAATTTAATAAGACTGAAAAATACTTTGTGAAAAAAATAATAAACTTCAAAGTGTTAATGAAAATAATTTTAATCTAAAATAAATTGTCAATTTTTATAATAATTTGATGCCACTTTTCTTTTAAAAATTTCTACGTCGAAAAGCTGTCTGATAGAACTTTTAAAAAAGGACATTCAAGCAATATTATGTCTGAAGTGTTGATTGAACACAGTTTGCAATTGATTAGGAATCAAGATTATATTTGGGAGCTTTATTTGAAATGTTGATGTTGTATTTACCAGCGGTTCTAATCTATGGAAAAGTATTATGTAACAGAATGAAACGTTTCAAATTGAATAATATGGTACTTTATTTTAATGGAATGAAAAATCTATTGTTAGACTTACTGAAATCGGAACTTCATTAAGCAGCGTTCATCGTCTAAATTATGGAAGTATTCACTAAAAAAGCTATTCCGGTATAAACTCGATATCGAAAAAATTTGACACGAACGTAATAGTTCCTCTTTCAGTGGTAAGAGAAAGTAATATTTAATTTTTGTTTACAGCGAAGTGATAGCGCGCTAGACTAGAAACGCGGAGGTCTCTGTTCGAATCCAGCAGTGCTATCCATTAGATTTTATCTTTATAGAAGCCTGTATGGGGCTCACTGTTCGGTGATAGTCATTACTGTTTGTAACGAGAGTACAATGTCCACTGTGCTGTGCACTGAGCAGGTTCCAAAGACCATAAATCTTGACGCGCCTTAAATTAATAAAAATAAAAAAAAATTTAAACATTAATCATTATTAGTATAATTAAACGTATTAGAAGATAATTTGCGCGGGAACCAACTCCTGAAATTTCCATTACGCAGCTAACGACGAGCGTGTGGCAGAACTGCGTAATATGTTCAGCTAATCTCGGATTAGGTTAAGCATTTGCTATGGAAATAGTGTGTTTCAATTTCTAAAATTCTGAAAAGACACCGTTGATGAATTAGTATTCCAGAACGGAAGATATGATGATTTGTGCTACACTTAAAAGCGCATTTTTGATTAGTTTTACAAACGATAGTCTGCGAAGAAACATCACTGAAATTGTCAGCTACCTGCCGATATAACTGTGGCAAGAAAAAATACTTCCTCTTACTAGGTGTGGTAAAGTAGTACTTTAGAGGAAAGTTTGACGTTGCTAAATTTGAATAATTTAGGAGAAAGAGAAGATGATTAATTGGCGACATATTCAATTAATAACATCACCATGATCTGTTACACATATGTACGTATATGAAAACTTTCTACCACCAAATGATATTGCATCGTCTAATGTGTTATTTATTTAATTATGTGATTTCTTGAATTAACAATGTAGATAATTTGTTAAAGTTATATTGAATTTTATGGATTTTCTTAATTAAATGACGTGTATTTTCTGGTAATTCAGTTTCTGCTTTCTTTAGAAGGCTGTAAAATAAAAATTAAAAATTGTAACATGTTATTCGAAGCGTGAAAAAATGAAAAGTATATATTGTGTTGTGGTTGGTTACGGCGAACTAAAGCATCAGAGATATTTTCCATAATAGCCTGCTTCTTTTTGTGGTCATCGACCGGTTTCGGGCGTTCTCCCATCATCAGGATGAGTTTGTCAAACAGTGTGATTGATAACACAGACTTACACACTCTAAGTGTGTAAACTGAATTTGCTCTGTACAAGTCTGTGTTATCACACTGTTTGACAAACGCTTCCTGAAGTGTTATGGGGGCTCCGCTACGCGGAGATTGCATAAAGAATACCTCTAAGATTCTACAAAAATTTGTTGAGGATATCTAGAAACACGCCCGACTGTTTTGTGAGACTTGAAATTGGCATTATACATATAATATCGAAAGTTTCTAAACGCATTGTCTCTTGGTGGTTGAAGATCCTGTCTATGCCGCGCGAAAGAATACCTCGTATCAGCTACGAAGCGCTTTTGGCAAATATTGACAATGCGAGCATTCCATTCAACTGGGTCACAAATACGCGTAAATGTTTCATTATTATTGGTGCCGAAAATATATTTGACCAACAAGATATAGATTTCATTTTTAGCAGAGTGCCTGATATTATAACAAGTTTCAATAATCACCTCATCTGTAAGGACGTTGACATTGCGATAAATTCGAAATTTAATTCTATTTTTAGAAACATTAGTAGTTTTGGTTCAATAGAACAATATATTCATTTTAAATGTAACATAAATGTGACCCGGGTTGCCTGCCAACTTAGACTGTTTTCCCAGTAAAAGCCCCAACTATTTGTTAATGGGAAATTATATAAGTTTAATTCAGAGGCGCCTTGCCCCCTATGCAAGGAGGACAAGGACAATATTATGCACTTTTTAATAACATGTCCAATTTTTGATGTCTTAAGGTATAAGTTCCTAACAGAATATATTAACATGCCATCATCTGAAACAGTTATGGAAAATCTATTATGTTTCGATAGTCAGCACCAAGTGAAATATGTTTACATTTACGTAACTAAAGCGCTAAAAATAAGAAGTTTTATTTTGAATAATTAAGAATTTGATATTTATGTATTTCTATTATACTCTCATATTTTTTTTTATTTTTTTATTTGATTCCAGTATTTTTCTTTTTAATTCAGTTTGTTTACATTTATCCTTTTTAATATATGTATAATACCAGCAAATTTGTTATTAAGAAGAATTCATGTATAGAAAAAAAACATCGTTAATCTACTTTTTTTTTTATTTACTTCTTTTCTGTGTTCTCAGTTTATTTGTTTACAGAATAGGTATTTTATTTTGTGATTTAAGTTCTATTGTAAATATATGTTTAGGTCAAACCCCTTGCTCCAAATTGTATTTATAAGCAAGTAATAAATAAATAAATAAATCATAATTAAATGACGTGTATTTTCTGGTAATTCAGTTTCTGCAATTTTGAAAAGGCTGAAAAATAAAAATTAAAAATTGTAACATGTTATTCGAAACGTGAAAAAATGAAAAGTATATATTTAGTTGTGATTGGTTCCGCCGAGCTAGAAAGCATCAGAGATATTTTCCGTGATCTTTTTGTGGTCATCGACCGGTTTCGGGCGTTCTCTCCTCATCAGGATGCATTTGTCAAACAGTGTGATAACACAGACTTACACACTCTGAGTGTGTAAACTGAATTTGGTCTGTGCTAGTCTGTGTTATCACACTGTTTGAGAAACGCTTCCTGAAGATGGGCGAACGCCCGAAACCTTCGAAAAGTATATATATGTTAACAATGGTTTTCTAGTCGTAAGGCCTTAAAATTGTAATGAGATGTTATGTGGGAGAACGCCCGAAACCGGTCGATGGCCACAAAAAGAAGCAGGCTATCACGGAAAATATCTCTGATGCTTTCTAGCTCGGCGGAACCAACCACAACAAAATATATACTTTTCATTCTTTCACGTTTCGAATAACATGTTACAATTTTTAATTTTTCAGCCTTTTCAGGATTGCAGAAACTGAATTACCAGAAAATACACGTCATTTAATTAAGAAAATCCATAAAATTCAATATAACTTTATCTAATTATCCACATTGTTAATTCAAGAAATCACAGAATTAAATATATAGCACATTAGACGATGCAATATCATTTGGTGGTACAAAGTTTTCATACATGTGTAACAGATCATGGTGATGTTATTAATTGAACATGTCGCCAATTAATCATCTTCTCTATCAGCTAAATTATTCAAATTTAGCGAATAAGCATGCAATTTTACTTTTTACTACAGCTAGTAAGAGGAAGTATTTTGTCTTGCCACAGTTATGTCGGCAGGTAGCTGACAATTTCAGTCATGTTTCCCCGCAGACTATCGTTTGTAAAACTAATCAAAAATGCGCTTTTAAGTGTAGCACAAATCATCATATCTTCCGTTCTGGAATACTAATTCATCAACGGTGTCTTTTCAGAATTTTAGAAATTGAAACACACTATTTCCGTAGCAAATGCTCAACCTAATCCAAGATTAGCTGAACATATTTCTGCAGTTCTGCCACACGCTCGTCGTTAGCTGCTTAACGGAAATTTCAGGGGTTGGTTCCCGCGCAAATTATCTTCTAATACGTTTAATTATACTAATAATGATTAATGTTTTAAGATTTTTTTTTATTAATTTAAGGCGCGTCAAGATTTATGGTCTTTGGAACCTGCTCAGTGCACAGCACAGTGGACATTGTACTCTCGTTACAAACAGTAATGACTTAATGACTATCACCGAACAGTGAGCCCCATACAGGCTTCTATAAAGATAAAATCTAATGGATAGCACTGCTGGATTCGAACAGAGACCTCCGCGTTTCTAGTCTAGCGCGCTATCACTTCGCTGTAAACAAAAATTAAATATTACTTTCTCTTACCACTGTAAGAGGAACTATTACGATCGTGTCAAATTTTTTCGATATCGAGTTTACACCTGAATAGCTTTTTTAGTGAATACTTCCATAATGGCCAGAGGAATTTTTTTTTAAGAAACAATGAATTATTTTTGTTGCTCTACGTTTCGGGAAAAAATTTACAGAATAGATTGAGCATAAGATATTAAAAACCAAGAAATTGTATCTTGTGTGTTATAATTTCTTGCTTTTTAATATCTTATATTCAATCTGTTCTATTAATATTTCTTTAATTTAAATTTTTCTTTTATTTATTATAAATCTATACACTTTTTTCTTCACTAACAATTCTGTACAATAATGTAGCTTTTCTCTAATAAATTTTGCAGAACTTCTGAAGAAGGGCACCAATGGTAACCGAATGGTAGAACAACAAAGAATTCTTTTTTCTTTGAAAACTCCTTTGGCCATTGCCATATAAACATCTCATTATATATGTTTATTTTTAAATAAAACCCATGGTCACCCGGTCTTTTATCAAACAAAAAAAAAATCTGGTGTGAAACACTCACACAACTTTCTCTTACTCCAGTACTCCAAATTATAATTGACAAATTTTATAGTTAGTGTACCAAATTTAATGAAATTCGTCGAAAAGTGAAAACACTGTCCAGTAAAACGGTCCGGTTTACTAATTTCCTTGAAACTCGGAATTTGGGTCATATATTAATTTCTAGTTATTTCAATTTGGATGACAGAATTGTATAATCAACTGTGATAGCATTTTAAAGAAAAACATAACCCCCCTCCCCCCAAAATCCCCTTAAATGAATTTATCAGGGGAAAAGTTTCAAATAAAAGTTGTAGCTCTTTATATGTATAGTTAACAACACTGGTTTAAAGAAAATCGTTGGAGCCATTTTCGAGAAAATACCAGAAAACTGGAAATTATATTTCAGTAAAAACGCACTTCCGGTTATCTATTTTTTTTCAAACTCGGAATTTCAACAACATATTTAATTCTAATTAACATTATTTAGATTATAGTATTGTCTAATAAACTAAAATAGCAATTAAGATGAAAATCTAACCCCACCCCTCCCCCAGAAGTGTCCTTAAATGAATTTTCCGGAGAAATGTTTCAAATATAAGTTGTAGCTCTTTGTATGTGTAGTTGATATAGCAAGTTTAAAGAAAATCTTCGGAGCCATTTTTGAGAAAATTGCAAAAACGTAAAAAAAACAACTAGTAAAGTGGTACTTCCGGTTGAGGAATATTGACACATAACGCCCCGTCAGATCCCATGGTGATACCTAAACGTAATATCAAGTTTGAACTTTCTACGATTTTTCGTTTTTGAGCTATGCTGTTCACATACATACACACACGGACACACACACACACACGCACAGACCATTCGCTAAAAACCACTTTTTGGACTCAGGGGACCTCAAAACGGATATTTCCGGTGAAAACTCGATATCGAAAATTTGACACGATTACAATACTTCCTCTTACTAGGAGTAAGAGAAAGTAAAAATAAAAAGCCTTTCCTATTAAGTTAATCCTGGTTAGCTAATTATTTCTAAATGGATTACATCTACAAACAAGAGCCCTTATATTAATGGGGTTTTACTTTAATTTCCACATATAGTATATAAGTTTTTTTATCTCTTTATCGCTGGCTTTATTTCAAATGTTACTTTTAATATAATTTATTTTCTGGTGCATCGATTATTGTGATCATTAGCGCCATGTTACATTTTTATTGTATTCAATTTTAGTTTCATATGAAAAGGAATAAATTAATTTTTGTTTTAGTACTCTCTAGATGAAAAAATTAATCAGTTAAAGAAGAAATTGTTCAATGCTACTAAATAATAATTATTACGATGACTAGTTTATAAAATTCAATTTTACAATAGATTAAAAAATTTATAACGGTTAGAGGCATAAATTTAAAATTATTCGTAACTTTTTGTTTAATTTACGAAGGCAATAGTGCATTTAGCTAGCAACGCTAAGTGGCCACTGGATCACCTCCAAGAGCTCTGAAACTGCTAATCTATTTTTACTTTCTCTTACTGTGTTCAAGAGGAAGTATTTGTAATCATGCCCAAATTTTCGATATCGAGTTTTCATCAAAAATATCCGTTTTGAGGTCCCCTTGAGTCCAAAAATGAGGTTTTTAAAAAATGGTCTATGTGTGTGCCTGTGTAGAAAGTTCAAACATGATATTCTTCCGTTTAGGTATCACCATGGTATCCGATAGTAGGTCAGCGGTCAAAATTCCTCTGCCGGAAATGCCACTTTACTGAATGTTAAAATTAACTTTTTTTTTGCAATTTGCTCAAAAATGACTCCAACGATTTTCTTTAAACTTGGCACATCAATTACACATACAAAAGATAAACAATTTTTATTTAAAACATTTCTCCGGGGACTTTTAGGGAAGGGAGGTTGTTCTCTAAAGTGCCATTTCTGCTGTTTACTATACAAGTCTATCATCTAAATAATATTAATTAGAATTAAACATGAATGAAATTCCGAGTTCGGAAATAATTGTATGACCGGAAGTGTGTTTATACTGAAATTTATTTTTAGATTTTCTGGTATTTTCTCGAAAACGGCTTCAATGACTTTTCTTTAAACTAGAAATGTGAACTACACTTATAAAGAGCTACAACTTTTATATAAAACATTTTTCTGGGAAAAATTCATTTAATGGCACTTTTAGGGGAGGGGGTGGGGTTATGTTTTTCTCTAAAATGCTATCATAATTGATTATACAATTCTACCTCCAAACTAAATGAATTAGAAATAAATAGATGGCCAAAATCCTGAATTTCAAGAAAATTAGTAAACCAGAAATGCGCTTTTACTGAATTACTTTTTTCAGTTTTCGACGAATTCCATTAAATTTGGTACACAAACTATAAAATTTTTCAATTATAATTTTGAGGAATGGAGTAAGAGAAAGTTGTATGAGTGTTTCACACCAATTTTTTTTTCACTTATTTCAGTAATAAACTTCACTTTATTATTATTATGATAATTACCCGGGTGTTCCCCGGCTATTAAACTATGACAACCTTATTTGGCCAGTTTCACAGAGTGTCATAATGTCAAATTGTAGAAGTTGTTGGCCGTTAGAAATGATCTGGTGTATCTCTTAGTTGGCTGCTCGGCCGGGGGGTACCATAATTGAACATGTAGTAATTAATAGAGCATACAAAATTTCCTAAATGAACTCGGTAAAAATTCCGAGTTTTAGGAAAATTAGTAAACTGAAAGTGAGTTTTTACTGAACTTTTTTTTTTTTTCAGTTTTCGATCAACTCCAACGAATTTCATCACATTTGTGGTACACAAACTATTACATTTTGTCAATTACAATTTTGAAAACTGGAGTTAGAGAATGTTGCGTGAGTGTTTCACACAAAATTTTTTTTTTATGGCAATCGTTCATGATTTGAGGTCCTCTGAGGTATGGAATGTATATGTTTAGCAAACAGTTTGCACATGTGTGTCAACAAAATATGCAAAAATGCACAATTACAAAACTTGATATTTCCTTTAAATACTACCATCGCATTAGCCATGAAAGTTTTTGTCTGATCAAATGCGTCAACGAAAATGCGGTATTTTCACTATGCTCTTTCGATTTTTTTGCGAATATAATTGAAACAAGTAACTCCTAGTATTGGCTAGAACGCATGTAAATAAATAAATAAATAAATAAATAAGTTTAAAATCGTTGGAGTCGCAATCAGAAAATCGCGAATAATTGAAACGGAAAAAAGAACATTCAGTGAGTCGCACTTCCGGTTGATAGATTTTGCTCAAAAGTTTGAGGTTTTTGCGATTTTGAGATATTTTGTTTACACAGACACACACACACAATTCAGGATACCTCAATACATATATTTCCGGTAAAAAACCAAATTCCAAAATTTGACACGATCGCAATAATTCCTCTTACCAGGGAAGGAGTAAAAGAAAGTGAAATTTGGAAACAAGAAAATATTAAATTTGAAAAATCATAATATATATTTATTACTTTTTTTCATTGTAATGAAAAAACGTTCTTTTAATTCAACATGCTTTTTTTTTCAATCAACAGTTGCCTTACACAGATGTTCGTTCACTCCTTGAACATAGAAACGATTGAAGTAGATTTGGTTTCATGAAATTCATTCTTTAATATTTTTATTTATGCACATTTTTTTTTTCAATGAAATTTACATACAGATATAATTTAGATTGAGCCTGCTGTTGGTGTGTCTTCTGGCACATGTTTGTCGGGCTTTCAGACGTGGATGACCTCACAGCACTCATCCTTATGGATGAGTGCAGTCGGTTGTCGCCAGTCTAAAATGCTCTTTGGGGGCCCGGACGGAGCTTTGAGTAGCGGGGTCCGATATCTTTCACGGACCTCCCTCAGGCATCTGGTTGGATTCCTCACTGGGCATTGTGGTTTAAAGAGACATCTCTATATAATGAGACTCGTGCCTGACCCCTTTTGTAGAGTT
>JAAEAF010007023.1:0-50244 GCA_011037195.1 Triatoma infestans
TTAATTTTATTTAGATTTATTTTGTGTATCTTATTTTTTATTTTTTGTATATTCTTAATATTTGGTTAGTTAATTGTGAAATAAGTCTCCCTCCAACAACAGAGTTTAAAGATTAGCCCCCCGCGTCCACTGTAAGAAAAGAATTTGCCCTTTAACAACCCAAACACGTGTTTTCCCACCCATCTGGCCACATCCCTTTACCTAGTTTAAGAGTTTAGTATTTAAGAATACACCTCAGTTAGTGTGAAACTAAGTCTCTGTACGAGTCTGTGTTGGCACACTGTCTGAAGAACGCATCCTGAAGATGGGCGAACGCCCGAAACCGGTCGTGACCACAAAATGAAGCAGGCTACCACGGAAAATGTCTCTGATGCTTTCCAGCTCTGCGGAACCAACCACCACAACAATTATCTTACCACCTTTAGGCACATTCTCTGATCTAAGGTTGTTTTCAATTTCTTTTAATGATATTACTTCCCGATTTAATTTTTCTTTTGTTTTAAATGCCTCTTCCAATTGTTTATTTCTTTCTTTCAATTCGCATTCCAATTTAAATAAACCTTCAATCTAAATTTACTATATATCTTGGAATAAGCTTTCCTATCTCTCTCATTTTACCTTCAACCAATATGTTTGTTGACGGATTCTGCCCATGGACGGTTATACAACCTAAATAATTCTCTAATACGATTCCCTACTAGTTCTTTTTTACATTCTTCGTAATAACTTAAATCTAACTCCTTTACTATATTTTCACGAATGGCTATACAACTACTTCCCTAAGTCATTATAGTATTGAACAGGTCAGTTCTTAATAATAGCATCTTTAAAATATTTTTTCAATGACTGTCATTAGTGTTTAATTTATATATAGTTCAAATCTGTTACCTTTTTTTTGAGCTGCTGTAGATGTGGTCGAACAATTCCTGGCATAATTACCCTTTTCCTTGCATTGGAAACAAACAACTTTAACTTTGGTGTAAATTGTTTCCTTGTGCCCTTCTTCTGTGTAGAGGAAACATTTTAGGCGCGGTGCACACTAAGGAGATACGATATGCGATTTAATATAATACAATAAATCGAGCGATGTGATTTTTTATCTATACAACATTTCTTGTTCCCATCAGCGCGATGCGATAAGAAAAGCGACACGCTGAGGGTGACACGTTTTTGGGGTTATTTCGAATCATGAGCTCGTCCGAAGAGGATGTTGTTGTAGTATACTGGTGGTTGCAGCAAAACGAACGAACATGAGTCCAGATAATTTTCATTTGCTAGTACAACTTGTTTCAGCTACTTTGCAGAAGCAGGACACGAAAGTTCGACTTGCAGTTTCACTAGCCGAGAAGTTACTCATCACAATAAGGTAAGTGACATCTTTTAAGTGTTTACACACAAGCAATCTTCTTTTAATAAAAGTTAGTAAAACATAAGCTGGCCACTTTGGTGCCAATTAGGAAAAAAAACAGATTACATATATGGAACGGAGGAAACTTTACTCAAAACTAAAGAAATTATAATAGCTTATGCAGTGGCATATTGGCATAAATTGACCGTGGCACATGTATATATATGGAAATAGAACCATAAACTGTGTATGTACTTGGATTGAAGTGACATTCTGTGGCCTGTGCTGCATCCAGTGTAGTTGGTATGGAAATGGAAATAGGAAAATATGTAGTCGAAGAACCAGAAGAATCCCATGGTGAAAAATGGTGCGCCAGTATTTCTTTCGGCTTCATCTAACTGCTCGTTGATAAGTTGCATGATCTTCATTTTGACAACTCTTCTAAGCTTATGGTCGAGTTTTTTAAGATCAGGAAACAGAGACTTGAAAAACAGCCAGTCGGGGTCTCGCTTTTCATCTTCCTCCGATTTCTTGACGTTCTGTTTTTTTCATTGCCACCCATTCTACAAAAGCATTGTTGACATCATTTCTCCCTTGTTCCGATTGCTGCCGTTGAGAAGCCTTTTTTATTTTTGGCAGGAGTGATACAACGATTTCCGATTCCGTGTTAGCTGAAGGCATTATGTCACTGACTTTATCATGTTCCTGGAGATTCTGTTTTTCTGCGGTCGTCACATCTGATGTTTCTAAAGTCGTCTGCAAGTCATTTGCCTCTTCTTTGCTATCACTAGTTTCTGCCTCTATTCCCAGAAGATGAAGATCCTTTCATAAATGGACGGAGAAAAGAAAGATAAGGTGCAATAATTGGTTTTTGTGATTTCGCTGGTTTTAGCGACCTTCCAAATGCAGTCCGTATATTTTTCCTCCGGTCACGGCAGTTTTCTTCTGAAAAGAAAGAGATATTCAATGCACTTTTATATAACAATATAAAATATAGTTGATAAGAAATTATATGACACATTTTCAAATAATTCCCCTTTATTTTAGATATTTAGCTACAGGGAGCAGTTTCAAGACTTAGCTCTACAGTTCTACAGAGGAAAATCGAGTATTGCTAAAATTGTATGATCTATTTGCGAAGCTATTTGGACTTAATTGCAGCCATTGTATATGCCACTGCCGGATGAAGGTACTTGGAAAGAAATATCAAGAAGCTATTTTGATTTATGGAACCTACCTAACTGCATAGGTGCAATTGGCGGCAAACATATCCGCTTCAAGAATACTGGATCTCGAAACATAAATTATAAAGGTTTTCTTTCAATGGTCCTCATGGCTGTGGTCGATGCGAACGGCATGTTCATTCTCATTGATGTTGGGGACCTTGGAAGGAACAGTGATAGAGCTGTATTTCGCAATTGTTCAATTGGTTAACTGCTGAAGCAAGGCAAACTTAATATTCCGAATCTCACTTGTTTCCCTTAGGATGCTAATCATGAGCCGTTCTCATACTAATTGGTTGGTGATGAGGGTTTTCCTTTGTTACCATAAGTATGTGGCCTTTCCCAAAAAGGATGTTGAATGATGCTAAAAGAATTTTTAATTTTCGTCTTTCCAGAGGCCGTAAAAGTATTGAATGCGCTTTCGGTATGTTAACATCAAAATTTCGTATGTTTGAAGGACCAATTGCATGTTACGAGGAATGTGCAATTTCAATAGTAAAAGCTGCATGAGTGCTGCATAACTTTATTCGCTTACGTGAGGGGAAATTTCAAGACATTTCAAATTTTGTAAGAGTGCAAATTGTACCGGCAATGCCAGATGGAAGTACGATGGAGGAAACCCCTACCCCGTCACAAGCTGTTCCCCTACGAAGTAGGCTGGGTAAATACTTTATCGGGCCACAAGGAGCAATCCCAATACAGTGGAAATATGTGGGTTTGGGTTGAATGCATTACAGGCAAAAATCATAAATAAATAATTAAGAAAACCAAATAAAATGTTATATCATACATGAAAATAAATCTAAATAAACGATAAAAGGTATTCTGTAACGTTCTTACCTGTGTCCTTGGTTTCAGCTGCTACTTTCTTCCAAGCTAACCGGTCATCAAGCATGGATTGCTTTCAACTAATTTTACGAAAGAAATCGAAGCAGACACTTCCCCCCGCGAGACAGCCGTGATGCTATCACGAGATATCGCGCAATACTATCGCCTCCGAGACCAGCACGCCGTGTTGCTGTTACCGATACGATACCGATCCACAGAATCGCTATCGTATAAGTGTGCACTATTTTTGTCACTTCAAATCGATCTTCACGCTTGTCACATGTTCATGTCCCGTTCATATCACTTGTTGCATCGCATATCGTATCTCATTAGTGTGCACCGCGCCTTACAGGTTTTCTTGTACCTATCAGTTCTGGCCAATACATTACGGTCTCTAACAGTGATAATAGGCATTTTTTAATATTACACATTTGCTGCTTTGAGGTGTCGGGTAACAGTGAAGCCGTAGTTTTATATCAAGTGAGCGGCCCCAAAAAGTCTCTAAATCTATAATTTTTTTCAATCCTCTCAGTATCCATTCTATTATCTCCATATCGCTTATGTTTGTTTTGTTACAGAGTGCTAGCTTCTTGTAAAAGTATTCAACAATATCTTGTCCTAGTCTCCACATTTCATTTAGTTTTGAGCCTGTAATCTTCCATTTACTATATCGCCTTAGTCGCTAGGAAATGTTTCTTGCATGAGCACAGCCCATTTTTTCCACTTAGTTGGTGGATTTCTTTAGCTTTCGAACTAGAGTTTAGCTACACCAATTAATTTTGTTAGGGCATGATGTATTCATCCCAATTGTAAAACAACATGCATTCCCTAACCTTAAGCAGCCAATAATTTATATCTAATTTACTCCTAATAGGTTCAAATTCAGTTAAATCAATCGCATTATCGTGGTATAAAAATGCCTTTCCCCATCCAACGCGAAATACGAAGCTGTATTTCTGAATAATATATCGCTTGTATATTCATTTTCATATTGGTCCTGCCGTAATTCTGAATATTGATTAATATCTCCCAAATTAACTATGGGAAGAGACAAAGTAAAGAAACCTAATTGCGATAAAAGTTTACTAATTTTTTAAGAAAAATTTTCAGAATAAAATAATAAAGGTTTAAAATCAGTCATTTAAAGCTTGACTAATTGTTTTTTTTTTAAACTCAATTTTATTGAGAATTGAGAACATATTTATTTATTTATTTAAATTGTAAATCACATTATAACTATGTTTATTTTGAAATTATAGTTATTACTCTACAATTAATGATAGAAAAATTTAAATTGAATTGTGGGAAATATTTCAATTACTGTTTGTTCAGATGCATTGATATTTATATGTATCTGTTACATGGCTGGTGCATTCATTTTAAAGACGATTAACTAAATAATAATAATGATGATAATAATAATAATAATAGTAGCCTTTATTTTTCAATTAGAAAGCAAAAAATACTACTAAGAAATCATTAAGTCACATACTCATGGTCATTTCGACCATCATACGTTAGTTGCCTTAGAAAAAGAAAAATAACAGATAAATAAAAATTTAAAAAGTAAAAAAAAAGGACTATATAACCTAAAGTTTATATGAATAAATAAAAAATGAAAATATCAATATAAAAGAAAGCTATTTACAGTAAACAGTGTGGGCTGCTAATAGGAGATGTACAAAGGACTTGTAGGTCCTTATTTTTAGGGAAACGATTTCTTAAGCCTGAGAAGAAATCCGTTCTGATTCTGTAATAAATGCAGTCAAAACACACTGGACACAAAAAGGCGTGTTTGTGCTTATTTAATGATGATGCCCATTGACACAGACAGCTATCTTCATTTCTTAAGTAAATTTCCCACAGATCCGCTTGAAAATGTCCCTCTAGCACGCCCGCAAATGATGTACATTCAGCAAAGTGTTTGTCTAGCTCATAATACGAGGATAGTAAGGCGTTATCCAGATCGCACTTACTGGGGGGATAAATGGATTGCCAGCAACAGCCTATCCAGTGGCCTGACCACTGCCCAGATTACTGACGCCTCTGGATTACTTCTTCTGTGGATACCTAAAAAATAAAGTTTATGGCAACTTAAGCTCTTGTCAGCACTGTAGAAGAACTTTAAGTATTTCTGAAGTCTGTGAAGAAATCCGTCCTGATCTTATTATGAGTGCAATCAATGAAAACTGAACAAAAATGGCGTTTTTGTGCTAATACGGTAGTGTATGGTACCCATTTTGAACAACTAATGTGAATATGTTTTTGTCTTACTTTGACTATAAACTTAAAAATAATGTGGAATAATGAAAAACCAAAAGTAGAGAATTTCTTTACATTCAAAATTGAATATCTCAGCCTACATTTAATGGATTTTTCTCGTTCAATAACTATTTTTCATGAAAACAAACTAAGAATATGTTAAAAAATCTGTATGGTCCAATATGAAATAAGAAAATTGGTTTCGTAATCTTTTATTTCTCCTGCTTAAAAAAAATAATTGATCACATATTTGAAAAACTTGTAAAAATTAAGTAGCTTATGCTTTGTAATCTTGTTTACATCTGGCATACTTTCCAGGACAAATTGGTGTTGCATATTGAAATGGTCATCTTGTATAATTGTAAGAGAAACTCGTTGAGTGTTTCACATATTTCATAATCTGGGTATCTCAAAATATTTTATTCCCTGTGAAGTTCTAAAATCTGATTGCAGTCCTTCGTCTTACAGCAATAAAAGAATATAAACAAAAAAACTGCTTGGAAATACTAAGACAACATTGTCTTAAAGCAATCCTCATAATTATGTTTAACAAATCTTGAAGTCCAGAATTTAGTCAAATTTTAATTTATACTAAATTTGTAGTTTCTTATTTATTTCTTTATTTATTTAACTGTCTGCCCAATTACAGGATAATTACATAAATACAATAATTCAGGTTCCTTAAAGAATATTCAAATAAAATAAAACAAATATTAGTAACATTGCTGGTATGTAATAACACTATCATAATATTAAATAAATATTAAACAACTTATTAGCTCAAGTAAGTAATAGAGATGTAAAGAATATTATATTATTGTTGGTTCTAAGTATGTATGATCAAAATAATAAATTATAAAAACTAACAATTATAAACATATGTATTTTGAGTGATAATGAATAGATATAAACTTAAATTAAATTAGCTGTAAGAAACTAAGTAGGTACTAAACTTCTCTAAGGATTAAGAATTAAATTATTATTATTTTTTTTTTTTTGAAATATCGACTGAATGAAATATATCAATTATTTGTGAGACTATTTATAAGTGGTTCGGGATATAAAACTGTATTTTAAATAATTGCTTTTGAACAAGAATAACAGATCTGCATTATTTCGTCTATACAGAAGTGTGGTCAGTTGTAGTTCTGTAGTAAGTGGTGAGTAAGGAGCATCTTTGTATTGTCCTGTATATCTGAAATGTATCAAACGCAAAAATCTTTCTTGAACTGCTTCTATTCGGCTGATATATTATGATTAGAAGAGAGCCCAGACAAGTGAACAACCGTAGTAGTACATAGAATTTTTAGTGTGTCAGATGATGAATTTAATGTGTATATAGAATGGAAGTGTTTAATCCGAGTAATAAAACTTAGTTTTATTAGATTTGGTTATTACTATCCTGGTATGAGAACCGAAGTTTAACACATTGCCATTGATCTTTAATAGTGGTAGGTCGGTCGATTGGTTATGGTATTACTACCATCAGAAGATACATCGTACTGAAATTATATTATAGATAGAAGCTTAAAATGCCATCTCCTTAAAACCACCACAAATCAATGTTTATCGAAAATTGTTCCAAAATAAAAATCTATGTAGGCGGCGTTATAAGTTCAGTGGTTGAACGCTAGATTGATTCGGAGTCTACGATTTGAGTCTAGACAGCGCTATGTCTCTGCAACTTAATGGATCAAGAGAACATTGCCCGAAGGGAGACAGTGCACTGAGAAGCCCCTGGGGTCCAATGCCCACTAATTCCCCTTAAAAAAAATAGAGAAAGTAAAAAAAAGCTGCAATGTAATGGAATAATTTAAATAAAAACTTCAATTATTATAATTAAATGGTAAAAATTGTAAATTCTTGTTACCTTCAATTATTATTTTAACATATCGTCAAGGACAACCAACCACAGCACGTATGGTATCCAATTTTATGTCAAATTTCATCGAAGGGGGGGGCGACAACAAGTTTTCTCAAACTTCATCTATTTTGTGGTGCATATAATTTATTCATAAGATGTTTTAAAGTCATTATTATTTTAATATATCCTTTTTAATATAAAATAACCTAAATTAATAATACGGAGTAAATATGTCACTCAATGTCCCCTTTTCCATTTAAAATTGTTTAATTCAATTTTATTTGATTAAATCTTACAAATAAATACGATAATTTTATAATAATGTTAGATCTTATTTTATGTATAAAAATTTGATTATCAAGTTACATAAGGCAGCATGAGAAGCTCAGACCAGCCGTCTTTCTTGTGTTGAGGTGTTGTTAAGCTCGTGACCCTAAGTCATAGTAATAATAACTTTCTGAGTCTCCACATTTTATCAGGTGTGTATTATTTATATTCTTAAGAATTAATTTTATTTTTTAAAGTTTTATGTTATGAATTAAATGTGAACTACTAGAAAAGTCCTTAAATTAACTAAAACGTTTATACCCAATACTCTATCTCATCATTAAAATTTATTGTTTTTTGATACCGGTAAACTAATAGCTTGCTTTTAATGTGGCTAATGTATTTACATTTAAAGTGCAATAGATCGTTTAAAAAATGAATTTAAATACATAATCAAAAATTATAACTGTTATAACCTTTCCTATTAAAACACGTGTTCTGTAATGATATATGTATTTGCAAAACATTAGGATTGTGCTTTGTGAGTCTCTGTTTATACATTTGTTATGCAGAAACCTGACTTTTAGAAAATAATTCATTTAGACAGTGATTAAATAACCAACATTTAGATAGTAAGTAATTTGTCATTTCTTCTCAAATCTTCAAAGTCACCCTGTAGTAGATACTTTAGATTTTGAACTATTGGCTAAGGAAAGTTATTATGCAGAAATTTTTACTTATATATTACTACCATTTTGATCCTTGTTTTATTGAAAGTTTTCATATTTTTTTTAAGAATTTTGGTAGTTTCAATGAAATGCCTGATTTGTGAACATTCTGTGTCACTTACTTTAAATCAACCATATTCTAAAATCGCCAGTTTCTACATACTTTTCTCATTTTGTTGTAAGCTTGTTGATGCTTCTAAACATTTTAGTGCTTTGAATCTAAAGACTCTTAAAACATTAACAATTTAAAATTAGTTGAAACACTCTTACTATCTTCTTCTACAACAAATCCCAAAGTTCCATTTCATAAATTTTCTTCATAGTCAGGCTGTTAGTAACTGTTTAGTTCCCCTTGACGATGAGAGAAAAGCCTAACAATGCAAAAGAAAATAGAATCTGCCACAAAAAAAAAATTAAGCGAATTTTGACCGAAACGTTCATTCGGATCCTGTAGGAGTTTTAGGTTTGTTTATGCTGTTCACAGACACCACCACTCATTCAGACTATTCGCTAAAAAAGAACATTTATTCCCGGTGAAAACTCACTATCGAAAATTTTACACAATATCAGTACCTTACATAACAGCCTAAGAAAATATAAAAATTGTGACTAACAGTAGGCCCAGTGAATAGAGTGATAAATGACCAAAAACAAAAGTGAAGTGATATTTTCCAAAACGGGTTCTCAGAGAATGTGTTGCCAAATGTGTTTTTTTCTTTATCTTTCTTAGTGTCTTCAAGATGTCCCGAGACCTGAAAGGTCTAGACAATTTCGTGGGACTATTTCCTGTCAGATTACAGTTGTTCAATTCACCTAATACTCAGAATTCTTCAACTCTACTCGCAACTTTGTTTTCTAATCTTCTATGTTCTTTGTGTTGAAAGCAAACATTTTTGGTATTAGCTTATTAAACTCAAGGTGGGCTCATTGAACGTCATGTAATTTTTACGGACCGTTCTAGTAGACAATATTGACCATGAGTATCTGACATTGACTATTGACAGTTGACTATTGATATAGTCGCATATTTTACTCAAAGAAAAATAATGCGAATTTACTCCTTGTCCATTCCTTAAATTTAGAAGTGACATTGGAGAAGAGCCTCCTCAGTAGATATTATATTTTCTTTTGAGCCGTTTATAAAAGGCCCACCCACAAGGCTGTTCTATAGGATTTTTCGCAAAATGTTCTAGATTCTATGATTTTTATCTGTCTTCATTTTTGTTGGTTCTGACCGGTTTCGGATTCTCATCCATAGTCCGAGTATGGCTATCAATACGAATCCAAACCATTCAGAACTTAAAAAAAATGAAGCATGCTGTGATAGATAAAACATTATAGATGTTATGTTATCCAGCATTGTGGTCCCAACCAGATATACAGCAAATAGTTTGTTTTTATTTTGTATTAATTAAAAGATTTTTACTAATAATCAAGAACTTATTCATATTTGTTAATTTACTTACAGAAATTAAACATGAAGAGAAACAAGCTTGTTACTTCTTCAAGACGTAAAAACCGAAAGAGGCACTTCACCGCGCCCTCACATATCCGAAGAAGGTTAATGTCTGCACCACTTTCGAAAGAATTGAGGCAGAAGTATAATGTAAGAACTATGCCCGTAAGGAAAGATGACGAAGTGCAGGTAATAATTAGTCAAATACATCTTATATATAATATGTATGTACAGGGTGTCCGCATGAAAATGTCCACCCCTGTAACTTTCTTAATTTGTTGAGATGCGGTTTGTTTTATTAAATTCTTCACTCTTTTACTTTTCAGATCATTTTGATAAATCCAATTTCATTCAGTACCGAAAATCTGTGATGTAAAACTTGTTTTCTCTTCTTTTTTTTCAAATGGGAACATATCGTTTTCTGTATTCTTTTTAAAGTATTAAAAGAAAATGCCAGAAAAAAATCAGAAAGAAACTAGTTTTTCATTATTTTTTATTTTGGATATTCGAATATTAGTATTTGTAGGAAAAATTTAAATTGTTTCATATTTTTTCATCACATCACATGTTTTTTTGGAACTAATGGCCACCGTTCCTTAAGCACAGATTAAGCGACATAACACACCACTAGTGGTAACGTCTTCCAAACAACTTCCATGATCTCAATGAATGCATTGATTATTCCTCGTGTTTAGGCCCTTCAGATTGGTTGGCTCTAGTTGGTAGACTTTTATCTTTTACCATTCTTCACAAGAAAAACTCCAATGGAATTAAATCTGGAGATTTTGCTGGCCATGGGAGAAGGCCATTATTATCTTATGCACTTATTGGGAAACATGGAATTTAAATATTCCTTCACCATTCTTGCATTATGTGAAGTAGGCTCCATCTAGTTGAAACCACGTATCTCTTCAAATTTCGAGAGGCATATTTTCTATCTCTCGAAGTATAGTAAATATCTCTCACCTATCAAAATACCATCGAAAAAATAAGGGCCCAATAAATTGTTCCCTAAAATGCCAGCTCTAAATATTCATTCTCCAGAGGACTTGGAACTCACGCTTATTGTTGGTTTTCTCTTAACCAACTTCAGTTCTTAATATTAACCGTCCCATTATTGTTAAATCTTGATTATATCTGTAAAGATAATATTGCTCAAAAATCGTATCATTTCTTCTGAAAGAATTTCCAAGATGAACCGCGAAATCTAAACGTCCTCTCAAATCTGATTCTCTAAAGTAATGAATATATCCAATCTTGTATGGATAGAAACTATTTTGTTTTAAAATTTACAAATATCTGTTTCACTACTGATCTATTTTAATGAAAAGTTGGGATATACTTCGCATAAGCCAAAACATTTATTACCGTATTCTCATTTGTTCGTCGTGGCCGCCTCCTTGCCTCATCTTGGAAAATGACTCAACTTACCCTTAAGTACGATATAAACGTTACTTACGTATATTTTCCAGCCTGGTTGCATTCTGGATTACTAAACTCGCGTTTAGCCTGCATCTGATTTTCACACACTTCAAGTAGGCGTCTAACATGTCTCGTTTTTTTTCATTTGAAAAAAACATTTTTTTACAATCGCACTTGTCTCTTAACTGGCTTTGTCTTTTCACTGTTTCAAGAGACTAATTTTCAACTTTTCTTCTTAAAGGTGGTTCGTGGACATTATAAGGGACAACAAGTAGGCAAAGTCATTCAAGTATACAGAAAGAAATACGTTATCTATATTGAAAGAATTCAAAGGGAGAAAGCTAATGGAGCCACCGCTTATGTCGGTATCCATCCATCCAAGGTATGAACTTAATTTTCTCGATTGGTACCGGGTCTTTAATCTCGGGATTAAATATTAATTTTATTATGTTTAACTTGTTTTTGTTTTTTGTTACCCTTGCAGACAGTCATTGTCAAGTTGAAGGTGGATAAAGATCGTAAAAAGATTTTGGATAGGCGAGCGCGTGGCAGGGCTTTGGCTCTTGGAAAAGATAAGGGTAAATATACAGAAGAGACTGCCACCACAGCAATGGACACTTCGTAGGGACCATTTTTTTTATTTCTGTACATTATAAGTGTCAATTAAATAAAGATTTACATTATTATTTTCCTTTTTTAAAATTGTATTCACTAAAATGAAACCCTAATATCTTTTGAATATTACCATTAGCATAGACATTATGCGCTCTGACACATATAATATATATACAGATTTTCCTTTGGAAAGGTCGCCAATGATTTACTTCAAACTATATTATACTTGGGTGTGTTGAGGGAATGAACCATTTTACAGCCTTATTTTCTTTTTTATTATAAATTATATATTTAGTTTCTCCTAACGTTTCGGCATTTCATATGCCATTATCACAGGATTAACAATGTTTTTATCTGAAATTTTTACAAAGTGTATAAAGCTTATAACTACATAGAGAAATTGTATATTAATTAAATATTTGTCCACAAATTACAAATACCAACCTTTTATTATTTTTGCATTCTGATAATGTAGCGTTGTTGGTTGAGTGTTTATGATATATACATCAGCTGGAAGATATTTCCCTTGTTTTTGTATAAAATATATGTTGAGATAAGTAACAGTATGTTACTGTCAAATTATTATTGTAAGATTGTTGTTAATCTGAATCAGTATTGGATGAAGAATTTCTAATATTTGCTTGTATATAAATATGTATTGAAATGGAAGTGCACCATATGTTGCTCTATATTTATTATTGGTTTATTTTTTGTTCGTTTTGCGCTTCTTTATTTACTTGGATATCTTTTGAAGGCCTGTGTGGGAGTTTATTATTTATTAATAATTATTATAAGTTTATTAATTAAAACTAAATTTGTGTTACTTACTGCATTATAGAGTTGTACCTAGCTATATGTAAGATGGTAGGCAACTGGCTTAGAACGGTTTTATTTGAAACGTTGAGTGATATGTTGGAGTTAAAATTGGGTTTTGCGAATTGGTAGTATTATATAATTATATTATATTGGTAATACAATAAAAAAGAAAATAACGCTGTAAAGTGGTTCTTTCCCTCAACACAACCAGGAAAATCAAAACATTTATAAAGGAATAAACAGCCAATAAATTACCACAACGCATTCTACTATATTATATATTTTCCTCAAATTTGATTTTAGGGCTCTGTAAATTAATAACACTAGTGTAATGTACGGTTCTATTATCAATTAGAATTGCAATAAGACATGTATTTTTCACTTGTTTTCTTTTACAGCATTCAATTTAGATTACTTCAAATTGCGGCGGGCTTCGTTTTGAGACCCAATTTACGTTACTTCAAATTATAGCGGGCTTAATTTTGAAACCGTTTGGCATCTTTGAAACCAAAGTTTCATACTTTTATAATTTATTTAATTTACAGCATATAAACTTTCTCCATCTTTAGTTATAATAACCTAGATCCATGAGTAGAGGCTTAAGGCGTGACCCAGTTGAATCTCGGAGTGTTAGAGGGTGACTGATCCAGGTATAAAGCAGTCTGTTATATCAAGCACACGGAAGCTTACTGTTGTACATCAATAATCATTTATAGAACCAAGGGAGAGCATATTCTAAACAAATTGCAGACAGGGTCCATACCCGTTTCAATTTTTACCATATAGTTTGGGAGTACATTTGGGCGGCTGTCTTATCAAGAAATTTAATTGCGTCTGGTCTAATAAGATAGAACATTGAACACTTTTATTTCCTAAATAATTAATCCAGTTTTAAGTCTCGGATCAGTCCAGTAGTGCTGCCCTTAGATTTCTCACCCTAGGATGCTCCGTGACCGACGATGGTCTGTGTTGTCTCTAAGGAGAGAACACTGCCCGGAGGCTGGCAACGCACTGAGAAGGATCCGGGCATAATGACCACAATTATTGATTGACTTCGCTTAAAAAAAAAAAATTCTTTTAAAACTATCTTTATTGACTAAAACAGATTATTCTACATAGCAAAATATGCCAAGAAATTTCATAGATCCATCAACAATTCATTCAAAACATGTTTATATTTCTTTACAAGATACTTGGCAGATGGTCGCTTAAATGGATCAGCATTTTTACATGATTTATGAATATCAAATAACATATATTTTAATACTACATTATGATTACTATTTATAAAGAATTCACAAATATCAGGTACCTTCCATATTTCCGATTTATCACCATACCATCCAAAATAAATTTGTTCGGGCGGTAAAAAATTATTACTTATTAATTGTTCATAATTGAGTTTTGTTGAACCACATATAACAGATGAATTTGTAACTATTTGTATTGAATCTAAATCAGCTAATACAATTTTAAGATCATCTGTGATTAAAAATTGACTTAAAAGTTTATAAAGAGTATTAGAATCGCAATTAACCATTTTTCCAAAAGTATTTGTATGTAAGGTATCTAATATTTCTACATAGTTGAGACAAAACTTAATTGCAACAAGAGAATCTTTTATTAGATACTTCAGATTAATAGCATTATTGTAATTGTGATATTCAGTAACTATAATATTCATATCTTCACAAAATCCTATCAACTGAACTATATGAGGATTTCCATTAAGTAATTTTAACATATTTAATCCTACAGAGAAATCAGAAATATATTTTCTATGTTTCAATATTGAAAGAGCTACAGTATGGTCTTGCCAATAAGATTTAAAAACATTTTTAAGTGTTCCATATCCTATATTTTCACTAATCTTTATATTACGAATTTCTGAACAGTTTAACCATGGATGACAATTCACCATACCTGGTAATTTAAAATATGTTTCAGGGCAACTTTTTATATTATATGGATAGAAAATATAGAATAGGATTAATATATAAGCTAACTGACTATTTTTTGTCGGTTGGTAGTTTAAAACCAACAAGATCTGCCATATTTTGTACAGTTCTTTCACCAATCCCATGATAAGATTTGACTAACTTACGATACCTTCGTTGGCTATTAAGGTACACTGCATATGAGTGTGCTAATGCGGACATTTCATTAGCTGCACGGCAATGTTGAGCTTCTGTAAGTTGAAAACGTCTGTACTGGCTAAGTATAAATTTGACTGGTTGAAAATCTTGTATTTTTTTTCTAGTGGTAGATTTTCTAATTTCAGACAATAGAAATCTTAGTGGACGAGTTTTGGCGTTCATTCTGGTTATTCTTTCTGCATATCAAATCTAAAATAAAAAAAAATGGTTAAGTAATTGGTTTAAATTAATTTGTCACTAAACACTTCAGATATAATTTTAATTGCACTTCTTATTAGGTATTCAAAAATTAAGAAATGAGTTTGGAAGGAGATGCTAGCCATAAAATATTCTTAGAAGGCCAAGAGCTATGAACAAATCAGTATACAGAAATGTTGTACATGGTTTTCAGGTGCATCCATTGTGGAAAGAAGTGTATGTGCGTAAGTCCATACGCTAAAATGTCCAAAACCATCATTTTAGCTTGTTTCACATACTTTTTAACATTAAAAAAAAAATAGATTGGAATAAAATCGTACTGGACTAAATATTCTATCCAGTGAACCATAAATCACGGATTAATAAAAATGATTAAATAATAGAAAGTTGCATCACCCAAAAACTGTGGGTAACGGAAAAAATCAGATTGCAAATTGAATTCAACCTTGAAAACTAGAGGATCAGCCAAATAGGTGGTTTGGGCATTGCTAGAAAATATCTGTGATTTTTTTCTCCTGATTGCCTGCTTCTTTTTGTGGTTATTTATACGGATTTTGTGGTCAACCGCAGTTTAAAGAAACAAAAATGAGACGAGCTTTCAGAAAAAATTTCTGATCTGTGCAGATACTTATTGTGACAAAAACTCTATTAATCACTGGTTATTATTACCTTAGTTAATTTCTGACATCAAATGATGAATTAAACTCCAAGTATCTCGTAAGTTTCAAGAATAGTCTATTACTTTATTTAAAACCTTTCTCTTAGATAACAATGCTATCTCCTTTAGATAGTTTGAAAACTAGCGCGCCAGTAAGAGACAAGTTGAACTAATGTATCTTCATTACTAGCTGTTCAAATTTCGATTAAAAACCTAGTAATAGCTATGAATTAAAAAAAAAAAATCAAAAGATTTTCCGTAAAAAAGATGGGATGTGATTTTCCAATGAATATGAATTCATTGTAATGAGTCCAGTGGCAATTTGTATAATGAGTTCCAAGTTAAAACCAACATTCAAATGACTTTCTTATAGTCCGTTAAAAAATTTTAAACTCGAAATTTTCACATTTTTAATTTTTAAGAGTTTGTGATGAAACAAGAGAATTTATTGATATTAAACCAGAGGATAGTTCCAATTAAATTTTGTAAGATACTCTAGCTATACAGTTGTTTTTATAATCATACAACAGCTCAAATTTGGCTGTTTTTACACTTCCATTACTCTTTTAACTCGCAGCTATGTCTCAAGTTTTTAAAGCCGTTTCCTAAGAGTTCTGTTCCCAATAGTATTTTCTAATTACAAAGCCTGAATCTAATTGGAAATAAGGTTTTCTGCATAACAGCTTTGTTCAGGATAAATATCTCCGTTGTAAATGCAAAATAGGTGTAGAGTTTTTAATTCATGCTCACAGATAGTATAAGAGTAAAATTTCTCTTATCCAAATGAAATTATCGCTTATTGTTTCATAACATAACTCAATTCATCTTTCATTTCATTTAAACATAAAAATTATTTATATTTGGAAAATCATCTTCAGCTGATACTGCTGTTCAAAGTATGTATATAAAGGGTGACTCAAGGTGCACTTAATAAAATGATAGGTACTTCCATACAACATTCATTATCAACATCTTAAGATGATAACGAAGATCGTTTGTAGCTAGATTTCGTTTATGTAAACATCCTTACTGAAAGCCGAACGAGATAAATTAGCAATCATCAAAATGCTTGAGGCTACTTTTAGCCTGTTTTACCCAGAATTACCCCCAAAGGAAAAATGGGCTAGTTAATTTTTTCGGGGACTTTGGCGTACCAGCGGATATCGCAGTCTGCCAACACTTATCTTGATATCCCCAACGCACAGTCCTGCAGACGTGTGCAACTATTTGGGTTTGGCGTAACCGCAAGCCACATTACCATATACGTACACTCACTCACTCTTACACTTAATAGACTGCTATATTTTTTAGTGGGTACGAACACCAATACATCGAAGCGACAACAGATCTCCTAAGTCACAATGGATGTCACTTTTTAGGTAATTCCTGTACATGTCTGACTACTCTAAAATTCTATTAGATAAGCCTTCTTTTACAATATCGTTCATTGTATATTATTATTATTATATTATTATGCAGATGTCAATTGTAAATTTCGGTCAAGTGCCTCTTGTAAGTAAATAGTTTGCGAAACAACAATCGAATTGAAATGGTGCCTTCAAAAGAGTCTAACATTTTTACACTCATGATTTATTTTTAAGTATATAATTTTTATGCGAATGTATTGGTTGATTGGTTTTATTTTACAGGAAACTATTCGCCCTTCATATTTTCATCCAATCATTCTGTAAATCCTATTGTTAAGATATCTGAATAAATTTTATGCATTACATTCACAAAAGTAATTTCTAGATAATTGTTGAATTAATCTACATCAAACTTCTTATAAATAAGATTACTACAGAGCTGCAGAAAACTTTTCGTTTCTTTTTTTATGACAATAGTTTAGATAATAATTTTAGGAAACTTCTTAGGAATTCAATTTAGAATACGATCTTTATTTTCTTTAGATTTTTATAGAATATTTAATACTTCATTCAATCAAACCTTCTAATTCATTTATGTGGGATTTGGGAACAATGCTTCAAAATAATACCCGTCAACTATAATAACCAATAGTTAAGTTGAACAACTCAAAATAATTTCAACTTGTATTTCAATTCACCCGGTTACATGGATAAACACCACTAGTCAACTATACTAAATACAACGAGACACACACAAACTTTTATAATTCAAAACCATGCGGTAATATTATGGTCATAGCCATAACAAAAAACAAACACACACAGCCCTTATTATTTTTGCAGCTAGTGCTGCACCCAGCTGCTTGACTGGACGGTTAGTCTCCCGCATTCGGCCATCCTGGTATATCTTCGGTCTCCAAAGATGGCTCTGGAAATGGCTTCATACAGTCGGCAGCAGTGGTAGTCATCTCCGGGCCTTCACCTCCCACTTTGGCTACTTCGTATCTGTCATTACCATTGAGTTTGATAATCTGATATGGCCCCAGAAATTTATTGTAAATCTTCGTTCCAGGGTTGAACTGGGTACGACGAATTGCTACCAGGTCTCCTAATTGGTACTTTCGAGCTGCCTTCATCCTGTATTATACTGACGCTTATTTTCTTCTTGCATTTTTATAATGTTCTTTCGTGCTTCGTTTCTGAGTCTTTCTCTTAATTCGTTAAATTGCAACATACTTTCCTCCTTCAATAGCTGCATCACCTTAACGTCTTCCTTCTGCCTAATTTTTAATCCTGTGAGTAATTCAAATGGGGTGAATTTAATGGCTCTTTGATAGGTGCTGTTAATACACTTTTGGACTCTATCAACGTGTTGATACCAGCTATTTGGTTTATCAGCCGACAACTTGGTTAGAACGTATATTACTATACTGTTTATCCGTTCTACTTGGCCTTTGCCTCTTGGTACTCCTGTTGTTATAGTAACGTGTTCGATACCTTCTTCAGAACAGTTCCCTATCTGTAATAACTCTTTGAGGGTTCCCAAAGACAGCTTGATGAATCGTCAGCTTCTGTACATTTTCCTGTGTTCCGGTGCTCTTGGTAGGGTACAGCCACACGAATTTCGAAAACGCATCGAGCAGTAAATACTTATATCTTTTAGAAGTCGCCACCAAAGGCCCAACATGGTCTAAGTGGTACGTGCAAAGCGGGGTATTACCCTTCGGTATAGGTTTCAACTGACCCTCCTTCTTTCCTCTCTTTCTATCGGCTAATATGCAAGTTGTGCAGCACTCGCAGAATCTTTTCAGTTTTTCTTCTAACTTAGGGATATAATATTCTTCCTCGATACATTCTTTCATCTTTTTGACACCAAAGTGTCCATTCTCGTGAGCTCTCTTCATTACCTCCATTTCCATACTCATAGGTAATACAACTTTATTTACACCCTCTACTCTTTTCTTTAAAACTCCGTCCTCCAATAGAAAATCTTCGTAGGGTTCCCGATCCAAAATCCTCATAATAACCCTTAATTTTTCATCTTCATTCTGCTTCTTCCTAATTGACTTCATCACTGTCTTCTCGATTATCCATACGGGGTTTCGACTCAATGCGTCGACGTGCTTTAGTTTTTCTTCCGGTCAGTGTTCTATCTGATAATCAAATTCTTCAAGTGCCAATGCCCACCTAGCTACTCTCGGTGGCAAATCTCTTTTAGCCAACGTTTTTTGAAATGCCTGGCAATCCGTTACGATTTTGAACGGTATTCCTAAGAGATAAACTCGGAACTTTTTCACTGCTTTGACTATTGCTAGACATTCTAATTCATACGAATGATATTTCCTTTCAGCCTCGTTAGTCTTTCTACTCATGTAATATACCGGTTTCATATATTTTCCATCCTGCTCCTTCTGTAGCAATACCGCGCCGTAACCATCAATGCTGGCATCGCAGTGAAGTTCAGTTACAGCTTCCGGATCATAAATTTTAAGAAGTGGTTCACTAACCAACTCTTTCTTCAGCGTATCAAATGCCTGCCTCTGACGTACACCAAATTCAAAAGAACGACCCTTTTTCAGCATCTCAGTAAGCGGAAAAGCGATTTTTGCATAATCCTTTACAAACTTTCGAAAATAGCCTGTCAAGCCAAGGAAACTTTGGATTTGTTTCCGCGTTTTTGGTTCAGGATACCTCTGTACTGCCTTCAGTTTCGCAGGTGAGGGAGCAGCGAAGCCTCCTTCTATGACGTGGCCCAGAAAGTCTACCCGTCTTTGCAAGAACGCAGATTCGGTTCTGGGAGAACAATAGCTTTTCTCTAAAATGCCACTCTGCAGTTCTATGTATGGTTCTACTAACGATAGAATATTAAACATAAAATAAAACCATTATTAGAATTCCAAATTTGAAGAAAATGGGTTAACCGAAAATACGACTTTACAGTGTAGGTTTTTTTTGAAGATAGTTTTAATTTTCTGGTTTGCTTATTTGTTTGGTTTTCTGATTTGCATTAAACTTAGAATACTAACTGCACAGATCATTGCTGTAACATTAAAAAAAAAAAAAATTATTTTAGGTTCTGCTGTGGAATTTGTGGCGTAAATTTCAAATTAAAAAAGGTTGGTTCAATAATTGTTGTGTTCATTCCGCAGAGCTGGAAGGCATCAGAGATATTTCCGAGATAGCCTGCTTCTTTTTGTTGGCTATCGACCGGTTTTGGGCGTTCGCCCTCATCAGGATGCTTTCTGTCATACAGTATGATAACATAGATTTGCACAGAGCAAATTTAGTTGATACACTCTAAATCATTGATACCCAGGGTCGATGTGACCTGCAAGGGGTCCATGTCAACTAAAAACAAAATTGGGGGTTTATGACATGTAAATTGGGTGTCTACAATAGTAGTTATTATCTAAGCAGATCGTGACTATAATTTTGGCTTTTCATGAATAGAAAAATTCACGTACACAGATAGATTTATTGCTTGATTTTCACCTGAAACTGTAACAAACGGACCAGACAGTACACAGCAGTTTTGTATACAAACTTATCTATACAACACTAATATCATTATCTAAATGGGGATTTTATAGTGCACTATATTATTCCATTTTACTTCAGCCAATTACATATTATTTAAATCTAAAATTAATAACATAGTAATTGATTAGTATATCTCATAAAATTGTGTATATAGTAGGCTATTTGTTTTATGGTCGTATCGTACCCACAGGATTTTTACCCATTCATAGGTAGTACTCTACAAGGCTTTTAATAAACTTATTCCTCTTAATATAACATTTATAATTTATAAAATATCTTTACCTACACGATTCCTCACTTTACTTATCTGGAGAGGAATAATATCGAGTTACTTAAGGAGAAATCGCTTTTACTAAAGTAGTCAATTGCAATATTTTTTATTTTATCGTATTGACTACAATAAAAATTTAAATCTTTTAATCTGAATAACACAACAGCTGTCAAAAACATATTTAAAGTTCAAGAATTTGCAAAAATTTAAGATAAGTTAAGCAAGAGGTCTACCCACAACAGAAAAATATAGCAAGTGGTCTACGAGACAAAAAAGTTTGGGGACCTTTGCTCTAAATCATCATAGTTGAGATCAACTAAATTTGCTCTGTGCAAATATATGTTTATCACACTGTTTGACAAAAAGCATCCTGATGATGGGCGGACGCTCGAAACCGATCGATGACCACAAAAAGTAGCAGGCTATCACGGAAAATATATCTGATATTGGTTCAATAATACTGCCACTCTCTTTTGGACTACAATGTTATCTAGTGGACTACTATCTACGGGGGTTGGTACTTGTCCCCTCACCACCTCTATATTTATGTTATGAAAAATGAATAAAATTTAAAGTTTATATAAACTGTATATTAACAGCAGTAAGAATGATAAAGTCGTGTGAGTGTTTCACACCAGATTTTTAGTTTTTATTTTCATATTGTGCTTTGTAATCCCTATTTATTTTATTAACCATATCACAAAGATATACAGAATAAATAAAATTCACACTTTAACAATCTGCATGGAACCATTATTGTACACTCGGTATTATTTTATATTAATTATTTTTGGTGGATAAAAGTTTATGTTTAAATGGTACATTAAAAAATATTATTATCATAATTATTATTATTTATTTTATAATTTTACATTGATGTTATAAGTATTTTCCCGGTTGATGTATGAAAAAATTCGCCTTAATGTGGCAGGAAAGTTATATACATTGCGTTAAATTTAGTTACTAACAATAATTAATGTACACAAATTTAAATTTCAAATATTCGTTTTTATGAACAACCATTTTATGAGCTAACTCAAAATCATAATGATTCAAAGTGTTATAAAAGTCACCTATATATATATCATAATGTCAACATGAAGTTAGCTTTTGATTGTTAAATGGATTATGACAAAGAGAAAAATTAATTAATTAATTCAATTAATTATTTTTATAAATTTTATAAAAAAAAAACAAAATTATAGTAGGAATTCAGAATTTTTATTTTTTAAATAGTTGAATCAAATAAACAAAATTCTTGCCATAATTGTAACAAGATAAGTTATCGTACTTTAACACAGCCTTAACGGAGAAATAATTTTACATTTAGGAATCCGTTTGGCCTATCAGTTTTTTAGAAAAAGCGGCTATCTGTTCTGGACCTCTTACTTCATGATCTAACAGTGGCAGTTTGGTAATATGAAAATCTTCATATAGATCAGCAATCTGTAACAATTGATTTATATTTGATTTTTCTATTTTTTATATAATTTAGTACTACAACAACATTATGCCAAATACAACAAATAAACAGGGGCATTTTGTTAATTATACAGCAAACGTTTAAGGGTAATATATATTGTGACGTAAAGTCATATTTTAGTATATATTTATAAAACAATGAAGTGGATAAAATTTAAAAATAAATCTAAAGAAATTACAAACACATACGCTCACACACATACGCACACCAACCCACCATGTGAGACCAGACACTAGAGAAAGGTGCGGAGCGGAGCAAACAGTCAGAGCAGATGAAGTACAAGAGATATAATATGGCCGGCCGGCGCGGAATAAAGAGTTGAATACAGAATCGAGCAACTGACTACCCTATTTTGACATGCTGATTTCCGATCTGCGTCCCTCCGCAGAAAGCAAACAACTGCAGGAGTAGGATAAATGTGAGGATTTTGGAACAGGAAGTTGCTCCCCCACTCCTCGAACTCAGACCGAAACCAACTCCTTCCACTCCTTAACTATAGTCCGGAAGTTTCCTGTCCACTCCCCTGTTGACGAAGAGATACTAAACTAAAACGATGACTAACCACTTAACCACTTGCTGGTAGTAGATTTCATCAGATCCTTATTACTCACCACCATACATCTCTACTTCTCCTCTCAAATCTTTTGCACTTCTTCCTGCGTCTTAAAGAAAGAGTCTACCTCACTCGCCAGATCCTCTACACCTTCCTACTGCCTTAATGAAAGGCTCTGCCCCACTGGCTAGGGGACCCCAGGTTCCACTCTCCACGTTAACATTTGCCTCCTTTTATCTTCTGTTTCCACCTTCCTTTACTGTGACTTTAAGAGAAGCTCTGCCCTACTGTTCAAAAGTCTTACTCGCGGTTAAAGGAAGTCTATTTATGACTGGGTGTTCTGGAACATGTAAAACTATTAAAAAAGTGCGAACGCTGACACAGAAACAAAGCTAAACAATTCAAACCTGCGGGTTTAATGAATCCTAGCAGGATAGTAGGATCTTGGGAACTAGTTTCCACCGATCTGCTATTCCATATCTCAGCACTACTTCGGAGCAATAGTAATTTTGGTTTTTCATGACAGCTTCACTAATGGATGGAGATCATATCCCTTCGCTAAGCTACCGGAAAGGAATCGCAGAGAATGTGCGTAAATTATTTTATCACATTTATCCTAAACTCACTAAACGACTCCTAATCAACGACTTTCCAGTACATACAAACAAATACATACACACATTATATATATATATATATGTATATGTATATATGTTTGTATTTGTTTACAACATAACTCGAAAGACGAAAAATTTGAAACTTAAAATTCCATTAAGGTATTTTCTGCTTTATATCAACATCATCACTCAACTGGACGTATTATGTAATATTATGCTGTTTTTTCGAAAATGACTCCAATGATTTTCTTCGATCTTGCTTATGGTTGGGATAGCAATGCTTGATAATATCTAAGAGATTTTATCCAACAAGAAAATGTTTTTTTTTTTTTTTTTAATTCCGACCAGCTTCTGATATACAGTCTGGTTCATCAAGTTCTTGTAGCGACGCTGACTTCCACTTTCAAAATTCCTCTTACTCATTACTCTAACTCATTTTTACCAATATCATTTGTTTATAACTTTAAATTAGTTCAATATTTTAACAATTTCAAATTATTAATTAATTATAACTGTGTGGCAGAAACTTGACGATGGATGAAAATCCAAGCCGGTCAAAAATATAGAAAATAAACAGGCTCCAAAGATTAAAAACAACTGAAAGAGAGGAAGATATTATTCATATTTAAAATTTTTGATTAACAAACCTGACTGAGATATTTGGTTTGTATGTTAACTCTAGCTGAGCACATGGAACAGGATGACGTACTATATAGTAGTTGATTGACGACAATATTGTGGGTATCAATTCCATACTTAGAAAGCTCTTGGACAAGCCTTTCTGTTTCATATATAGATAAGAACTCAGCAATGCACACGCAAATAAAAGTAGTCTGTTCCTATTAAAAAAAAAAAAAGAAAAGAATAAATACATGTAATAATCTTTTTATTATATAAATATTTGATTATCTTAAAAATATATCATTCTGATTAATAAATAACATAAATTAATTGATAATGACAAAATTCGCTTAAGAGAAAGGTTGTTAAACTGGTTTTGCAAATTACATTTTATAAACAAAATTTACATTGGTTTAGCCTGAAGGATAGAAGATAAAAAATAAAGTAAATGAGTGTCCCAAATTAGGTTCGAACTGCGACCTCTTATGACCAACAATAAGCTTGTTTAAAAATTAATGCTGGCAAAACGAAATAAATTACAATAAAGGCATAATATCAATAAAGGTGAATGATATTAAAGAGAAAGCTGGAAAATGGCCGAGGGCAGGTGAAATCTTGTAGTGTATAAATAAGGCAGTGGGAGTGCCTGGGAAGATAGAAATAGGATAAAAAAAAAACTAATGCAATCTTTGTTCAACTGTATCTTAAATAAAAAAAATATGAACACCTCGGTAAAACCAATATTCGCGATTTTATTACCAATATTTTAATTCACATGCCTGTGAAACACAAAGCGTTGATATAATGATTGGCTCTCATGTCCAAGTCTTCACTAAGCGATGTTGCGAGATATTCTTAGTATATGGCAGATAAAAGGATTGGTATGGAGAAGATGTTGTCTTTGACTCAGCAAAACCCAGTACAGTTGCAATAAATAAGGAAAAGTAATTATGGCTAGGGCATACTTGAGAAAATTTAGGAGAGCCTTCGAGAGGAAACCCTAGGGATCAGGAAAAATCAGGATGTTGTCTGGAAAATCCTGGGAGGAAATAAAATCACAAAGGTGGAATGTTAATTCAATGTTCTTGTGTATATCCGCTAGAAGGAGCTTAATTTTAGAAGAAAAAAATATATCTCAAACAATCCCAATAAGTACAAAAAATGTAAAAAAATTTACACAATATTAACTTACCGGATTCGTGAACTGTTCGTTAACTTGCTTAATGATGCTTAGAACTTCCTCTAGCTTTTTTGTTAAAACTTCGACATTTGAATCTGGCACACCGAGTAATGTACTCAACTGAAAATTTGTTTCTATAGTTTAGAATAATCTTGATCTAATTATAAATTAATATTATTGAACAGAAAGAATGCAACAATGTGAAATAAATCATTATGCTTCACATACTGCATGTCAGTTTAGAGAAGTCACATACAATGTTATTCCTGTTTGTCCTAAGAAAAAAAATGGTTGAACATCGACTGAAGTGACGATTAAACGATTCGGTCAGTTATCATCAGGTTGAAGAAGACTGGGTGGAGTAGCGTATTGTGGTACTTACACCTTTGAGTGGCGGGGGGGGATGGAGGAACATTTGCGAACTAATAAAGACATAAATCGCATAAAGAGAACATTGTTTCCAAAATATTGGATTGGTACGAAGGAAGTAATTTCGTCTTTTCATTAGTGATGTTAGAGTAAACAAATATGCATGTTTCAATCTTTAATATGTTCGAACTCAGATGTGGGTTAAGTCCACTATTAAAAAACAATCATCGAAATGATAGTATTACTTTACTTTAATTAGTACTTTTGTTTGCTTTAAAAGCATTACATTATGTCTGAATAAAAGTTGCATTTCCGACATATTTTACATTATTATTTCAGTAAAGCGAAAAGTATGGTGTAAATCGATACAAATAATTAGTGTTTTGTACCAGCAATAGTTTCGAAGATTTCTTTGAGGTCATTAAGGTTCCTGATCACTACCGTTCTGGTGTCAGAATCAAAACGAATTATGATAAAATCACTGTGAGATGGCAGAAATACTACCAGATATCAGATCTGACGTTCTCCGACATTCAAAATAGTTAAAACTGAGTGAAAGAACATAATGGATCAAGTTCCCATTCACAAAAACATACTAACCCATTTTTGAAACGTAGTAGTGAAAATAGGTTTTATGAAAATAAATTAATGTGGAGAAAATCTTGGGACAACAAAGGGAGCACCGCTAATCACTAACAAATCGTGATCTGCACCCAAAGTTTGAGGTATTTTGCGCGCACACATACGTAAATATTCTTTTTTTTAAATTTATTTTATTATTTCATAGAATAAAATAACAACCAATTTATTGGTAACAAGGATTAAGGATTCATAAAAGAGAGGAGAAGCTACTCAGTGGTAACACTCCAAATATGTTTGTATTGGTGTTTATATGATTGATACCATTAGACACTGTCACCTTCACTATCATTAGGGACTAAATCTCTGGGCCAGAGCCTTGTCAGTCAGCGAGAAGCACTGTCAGGAATCTGGCGGAAAGAATGTTGTTGGATCAGAGGATTTAGGTGCTGGAAAAGGGATCTGTGGAACTTACGATAACAGATCGAATACTTCATTAATGTAGGGAATTTTTAGGTCCTTATTTGTTGCAAAAAGGAGCATTTACAATTTTTATCAGAATTTTGGACTGAACGATTTTGATAGAAAGGATATTGGAACGCGTAGCAAAATCTCACAATTCCAGTCCATCAGGCCAAACTGGCTTCAGTATTGAGTTGTAATTAGTTCTTTTGTTTGTGAGGTATAGATATGATCGTTTATTTAGTAATCTAGAAAGAGTTTGTAACGTTTCATCAGTTCTTGTTGTTTAAGTCAAATGTGAGGGTTACAAGTGAGTCTTATATCAATGTACATTCTAGGTGTTCGGACATGATTAGCTATAGGGAGGGGAGTATTAAAAGATAATTGGTGGTTATGTGGTTTTACGAAAGGTAAATGTAATGTGGGTTTACTTTTCTGCTTTAATCTTATGATTTTTTTTTGGCACCAGCCTTATAGAGGTTGAGATGTTGTTGAATTGTTCGGGAAGGAACTTTGTGACTGGAAGTATAGCTCTATCATCTGCAAATGTGTATGGCAGTTTGGGGAGGAGTAGGTATATCAGCTGTGCATATCTAGTAGAGGGTTAGAGCAAGTAGGGAACACCAGCGAGGACTGGGTAATAAATGGAGAATGCTGCCCCTTCACTGACCTGAAAATAGCTGTCAGTGACGTAACAGAAGAATTAGTTAGCAGGTCGCGAGGGCAGGAATACCGTGAGTAATGGCAGCAAACATGGGTGCCAAACCCTGTCGAAAAACTCTAATTTCAAAAATCTGACACGGTCGTAATACTTCCTCAGGAGTAAACATAAAGTATAAATAAAATAAAAAATACCATTAAAAATACCCAAAATATTCGAACATTAGCGAAGAACCAAATTTATAAATTTTATGCCCAAAATTTTAATTATTACTGTTTTTTAAACAGAAAAAAAAAATTAAAAATAACTTACCTGTGTAATAAATGGATTAATCTTCATTTTAAATTTTAGGATTTTTCCTAAACCCTTTTCAATAATTTGAGGGAATGAAAGCAGGCGAAGAGTGTGTCCAGTAGGCGCTGTATCAAACACAACTACAGAGAAATTCATTCCCTTCACCAATCTAAAACAAAACAAAAAAATTTTATTCACATATTTGCTATTTATGCTATTAAAAAATTCAGATTAAAATCCGATAAAAATTCTGTAACGTTATGAAGTCAACGAAACAATTCAAATTTTTTTAAGAGACCCTAGAGGAAAGCCCAACGACATTCTACCCCAAGGACACCTATAAAACAATTTCATCGAAAATTTGTTAGAAATAAAATAGGACTCAAAGGATCCGTTATGGAGTGCCATGTGTCAATGTTCACGGATGTGTTAAGTTATGTCAGTTATGTATTAATTAAAGGATGTGGCAAATATATGAAAAGATGTGCAGGATGCGTCAAGTACGTATTAAGTATATATCAAGGATGTGCAAGGTTTTGTCGTCAGAGATTTTTTCCAGTGATCGTCCAGTTTTGGGCGGACCTAAGTGCCAGGGATGAGTCAAAAAAGTATCAGTTACATATATGTTTCTTTTGTATCAAAGTTAGGTAAAATAGAATGTGCTAGTCTTGTATGTGTCATATGTCAATTACGTGTCAAAAATGTTCATCGTCTATCAAGGCTGTAGGAAGAAATTGTCAAGATATCTGGATACCCCCAAAATAAATAAATAATACAAACTGTATCCCCATATTTAGATTTTAAAAATCAAAAGAATACGACGTCTTTCCATTTTTTTTTTGTATCTACCAGTTTTTGAGGAAAACTGTTGGTCCTAAAAACATAGTTCAAAATTAGGAAAATTAAAAAAAATTTTTTTTTACTTAGAACTTTCGGATAACCTGACTGAAAACTTCAGGCGGGACTCCGTTATGATAATCAAACAGGCTAACAAAATTGACTAAGTTAAGCTACTCATACCAATCACTTAAAAACGCATTATTTATCCTTAGAGAATCTCAAAACATGTACTGACAAATCAAAATTCAAGCTACAATGTAATAAATATTTTTTACAGCACAAAATAATATTACTTGACTTAGTATCTACCTTGAAGATATAAAGTATTCCATACTTACTTCATAACTTCAGCATAACTCATCGCTTCATCAACGCCGGGGAACGCACCGAATACATCTTGCATGATACTCCTGCCCATGTTAACTGAGCTTTCCTCCTCATCGTAATATTCTTCAGATAATTCATTGAAACCGGCATTTGGGTCCACTTCCTTAAAAACAATAATAGTTTCATATTAAATTTGAAAAATTCATCAAAACAAATAATAAATATCTGACTGAAATATCACTTTACGTTATAGCGTCTCAAAATTTAATTATCCTTAATAATTAATGGACCACTCACTACTTGAAAAAGTACTTACTGAATCTTAAGTTAATATTAAAATAAGTATTTGAAAACAAATGATGCGGCTACTTTTTTTTATATACTACAAAGCTAATTATATTCAATTACATAAATATGTATACTACATACATCTAATGGTCGAGGACCCTTGAGAGAACTGAGCCTACAATCAGGCAATCACAGGAAATGGGTAAATTTATAGTAGAAATTCACGCAACTGGAAGATGTATCAAGTTCAATCACGAAAGAAATTATTCAGGAGATCAGGAAATTCTGATCCTATCTGATAGGCAACAGCACTAAGTTCATTTGTTATCAATGCGAAAACAGTTTTGAAATACCTAGGCAAATTTAATGACCTGGGCAGAAATAACAGAGTCTCTTTTGGGTCTGGTATTTTATCCAGCATTGCGGATCCATCCACATATTCTCTTTTGGGTGCCAGGGCATTATTATTATTATTATTATTTGTCTGTGGGGAGGGACCAACCCTACGCTATCCAAAGCCCCATATTGCCCATATAGCTACTCCAAGAAAAACAACAAGAAACCGGGTCTAAAACACATACTCAAACCCGGGTCTAATCACCTAAGATTCACCGCAGTCCGGACAAATCGGACAATAACCTTAAGGGGAAATAGCCTAAGCTCTTCCATAGACATCCTGCTCCGACCAAAAGTCCTGAACCAAATTTTCTCACAACCCAGACAATCTGTCGTAAGATGGATGAGTGTTTCCTCCTCTGTCTCACAGACTCTAAAAAATAAATCCGGCATGAACCCCATTACGTAGAGATGTCTCTTTAAACCACAATATCTAGTAAGGGATCCCCAGCCAGATGTCTAAGAGAGCTCCGTGAAAGACACAGCAGCGGTCTCACTAATAGCCCTGTCCCCGGTCCTCCGATGAGCATTTTGGACTTCCGACAACCAACTGTGCTCACCCATAAGGATGAATGCTGTGAAGCTGTCCATGACTGGGGAAGCCTGACAGACATGTGACAGAAAGGAATAAAAGGGAGAGAGACGCCTAATTTGACAAACCTATCCACCTCCTTATTCCCAAACATTCCCATATGAGTTGGTTACCCAGACTAGAAGCTCATCCTTCAGAGAAGAAATCACTTCTGTCTTTTAGAACAATTTGGGTGCCAGGGCGAGTTGGCATAGATGATAATGAGATAACTGCTCTGGCCAGGAAAGACCAGTAACACCCTTTTATGAGATAAGCGACCAGTCCCTCCAAGAAGATCTCAAAAATGAGGAAGAAATCAAGCGAGCACTACTTTGGAATACCCTCTGAGGATTGAAGCAGGCTGACTTTTCTGGACATCATTTTGCATTTCTGGATAAATATAAGCTTCATATGCTATCAGGTTTCCTCATGAGGCATTGCAGACTCAGGGGGCGCCTGAAGAAGTTGAGCCTAGGGCCACTGTGGCCCTATTGTAGAGGACTTATTGTCCTCTATTGTAAAGGACTTGGCAAGGAGATGGAGAAGACCCCAAAACAATTCCTGACGAACTATGGCGCTATCTTCCAGAAATGTTCTGAAGGGAACATACCGGGAATTGGAGGAGGATATATCCTTTTTAGAATCTTTCCAGATCTTGAACTTTCTAAAAGAAAGAGATTTGTAAAGGATGGAGAGAGAGATTTCAACCTCATAAATATGCACTTATTTTTGTAGATTTTTGGAATCATATAAAGCAAAAACAAATAAATAAATAATTAGTGCAGCACAGATTTCTTATATTTCATTTGCAACCATTGTTATACACTCAAATGAACAATACTTAATAAACTTATAATAATATTAATTTATATATATACCATTGCATAGAGATTGGTGAAACCTTTTACTAATGTTGGAACTTTTGAGAACTTCTGATCAAATGCATCTGATATATTGTGAGCCGGGTCTGTTGAGATGAGTAGTACTGATTCACGAACATGTGAAAGCTGTACAGCCAGACTGCAACTATTTATGTTTAAGAAAAAACATTAAAAGTACTCCTAAATTAAGGTGTTTTAGTTAAGATTTAAAACACTGCATATCTTGTGCCATTATGTTCATCAAATATGTAACAGTTATTATCTAAATATTGCTTATTGCAAATATGTGCTCATTCAGAAAATTTTGAGATATAGAAAAACAAGCAAATAAAATGAACTTTCTTATAAGTTCAACTAAGCAATCAATCTGTTATCTAGCATCTATTGCACCTAGTTTATTTGGTCCTTGTGTGATAGTGAAACCTAAAACCTTGAAGGACCAAGCCAACAACCCATGAAGGTCCAAGGCTAGCTTGCCAGACGGCAAGTTTTATTGGAGGAGCGTGCATCAAGCGGGCCGCGGTTCCCTCGCCGTTTAGTTTTGGCCTTTGCTACCAATTATAGCTTCCCACTTTTTCTCACAAAGCTGGGTCAACATGGTCTTTGCCCTCACGGGAATCGAACCCTGAATTCTCACACCGAAGGTAAATACGCTAGCTACTAGACCAACGCGTGAGGGCGGTGTGATAGTGAAATATCTTTTACCTCTGTATACGTAATTGTATAAACAACATCGTAGAGCTATGATGCAACGTACCTTAGGATTTTCAAACAGGAATGAAAAAGGTCAGCTTTGCAACAGCCTTTTCGTCATAAAGCTGTACGTAGCTCAACTGTAATTTCGAGATTTGCTGAATTCAAATGAGGTCCGGTTAGCTTAATGACGAGCATCGCAGTGGAAAACTATCTTTAGATGTTATACATTCTGAAAATATTGCTGCCTAATGAAAAAGGCTGATTCAAGGCACGCAATGAAACGATAGAGGAATCAAGGTTCGTAAGTGATACTGCTCACTAGTCCTGTCCCCCAGATCTGAGGGCGAAGAAGGTCGTATGTACTTGAATTCCATTTTTTAACATCACGTTTATTGTCAAAAGAGCAAAAAAGTACGAACCCTCAATATACTAATCATCATTTTTACTATTGCAACTAGTTTTAACACGTACATACCTTATTAGGACACGCAAGATAAGAAAAAAGTCAAAAATGACTCAAGGATAATCTAACTGTAACCATTCTCAAAAACAAAGAAAAAACTAGAAGTAAGAGAAAGTAAAAAGAGTTAAATCTATTTAAGTTTAAAAAATACAATTTTATTGGTCATCTTCAGAAGTGATGGGCTCGTGAAAGCGATTAATTTCGAAAGGCAGAAAACGTAGGTATGAGGTATCACAAAAGTGGTACCCCATAACTGCTGTACAAATACTCGGCGAGATTTATTGCCTTCATGGACAATGCCTCTTCATATACTGGTGTTTCAATATTAGCGTTTTAAAAAAAAAACTTATCTTCGGAGAATGGCGTGACACTTTCACGTAAAGGTAAATCGGATTGCACAATAAAGAACATGAATTGCTCATGAATGTACATGAAATGAATTAACTTAGTGAACTGTCAATTACAAATATATAATTTTCTTAAATTACATTAACATACGATTAAATACAAACCTACAAGTTGTTTTACCTACACCTCCTTTGCCACCGACGAATACCCATTTTAACGTTTTTTGCTCTATTACATTTTTCAACGATGATGGCAACCTAGATTCTGTGTCATAAAATACTTCGTCCATATTTTCAAATATTATACAGTTCAACTTTAAAACTCACTCAACAAATACATTACCTTCTCGAATTATTCCATACAAATTACGTACAATCGATTTCTCTTTCACGATGCCAATGATTAAACAATTTATATATGTAATTCAATTTTCGGATATTTATTTTAATTCTATGTCTCTAGATAATTAATTCTAGATGAAGGTGTATAATCTGGCCATATTATTTTATAAATATATATTTAAAGAAAGAACATAAACAAAATCGATTAGATTATGTCTGAGTGGATTTACAAAGGAGGGGCCAAAACGATAGAAGTATTAACAAATATTCTTTTATTTATTATAAACTCTTTGCCATCCTACATTTACACTAACTAATGTATCTTGAAAAATGAATAAAACCCATGGGAAGATTAAAAACAATGCAAAAAGTTTCTCATTTAAGTACATTATCTGTGTTCTGACCTTTCTATTAACATTCTCTTAAACTTTTTGGTACAAGAATGATTGATTTAACAATTTATATATAGGGCGTCTCAGTTCTTAATAGCCAAAATCTGGAAATCAATTTGTACAGTTCAAATGAACAAAACTTGTAAACAATTTTCGAAAAATCCTTCATTCGGGAGATATTTAACATTTGTTGTGGTGGTTGGTTCCGCAGAGCTGGAAAGCATCAGAGACATTTTCCGTGGTAGCTCGTCGTTTGGTGGCAGCGGACGGTTCGGGCGTATCCGCCATCTTCAGGATGCGTTTTTCAGACAGTGTGACAACACAGACTCGTTTAGAGTAACTTAGCTTCACACTAACTGAGGTATATTTGTAAAATACTAAACTCTTAAACTAGTAAAGGGATGTGGCCAGATGGGTGGGAAAACACGTGTTTGGGTTGTTAAAGGGCAAATTCTTTTCTTACAGTGGACGCGGGGTTCTAATCTTTAAACTCTGTTGTTGGAGGGAGACTTATTTCACGATTAACTAACCAAAATACTAAAATATACAAAAAATAAAAAAATATAAAATAAGATGAACAAAATAAATCTAAATAAAACTAGACAAGGATTAAACTAACATTTTAAAATTAGTTCATTCGTTTAAAACTGAACGATTTTTTATATAATTAAACTAAGTTTTCCCAGTTCCAAACAATTAAGAAATTCCAGTCATTCTTTCACTTTTCCACGCAACCCTCACATCCTCGCAAGCACGTATACCTAATTATGTTTTCTTATACAATTAAGTTTTTTATTGTGCATCCCACAAAGCATGTCACATCATCCACTCACATACATCCTCCAAATACTCAATATAATATCATCCAACATATTTTTACTCAATAAAACATCCAAATATTTTTCATATACACCCGCTGTTGTTGGAGGGGGACTTACTTCACGATTAACTAACCAAAATATTAAGAATTTACAAAAATAAAAATAAAAATAAAAAATAAGATGCACAAAATAAATCTAAATAAAATTAAACAACGATTAAACTAACATTTTAAAATTCATTCATTCGTTTAAAACTGAACGATTTTTTATATAATTAAACTAAGTTTTCCCCGGTTGTTAAGTTTTTACTCAATAAAACATCCAAATATTTTTCACATACACACGCTGTTGTTGGAGGGGGACTTACTTCACGATTAACTAACCAAAATATTAAGAATATACAAAAATAAAAATAAGATGCACAAAATAAATCTAAATAAAATTAAACAACGATTAAACTTACATTTTAAAATTCATTCATTCGTTTAAAAGTGAACGATTTTTTTATATAATTAAATTAAGTTTTTCCAGTTCCAAAGAATTAAGAAATTCCAGTCATTCCTTCACTTTTTCACGCAACGCTCACATCCTCGCAAGCATGTATACCTAATTATGTTTTCTTATACAATTAAGTTTTTTTATTATGCATCCCACAAACCATGTCACGTCATCCAAATACTCAATATAACATCATCCAACATATTTTTACTCAATAAAACATCCAAATATTTTTTTTTTTTTTTAATATATATATATATATCTAAACTAGTAAAGTTATACATGCATAGTAGATTTAAAGCTAAACTTAAACTTAAAATCTATTTAAGAACTATTTGTTGCGTGTGTAACTGTGTTTCTGTTGCTACTGTGGGAAGAGTGTTCTGAATAATGGTTCACTAGCAAATTTTGTCTGTTCATTTATTAAGTTTTGTGTTTTTCGTTTATATATTTCGAGTTGTTCTACTATGTCAAGTCGTCGTCCTTTGTGGCCAGAGTGTATTAGTTTCATCGTGGTCGTTATGTCATCGGGTTTGTGTTTGTTAGTTTTTAGGTGATTGGCGTAATTTGAGTCAACTTTGTTGTATTTGTATGATCTGATGTGTTCGGTAAATCGTTCCTTGATTTTTCTGCCGGTCTGCCCCACGTAAATGTTGTCACAGTCCGGGCACTTCAACTCGTAGACCCCACTGCTGTCATACACGTCAGTGGACTCGGTACGAGTGCGGAGTTTTTTGCCTAATTTGTTGTTTGTCCGGAAGGATGTCTTAATGCCCAGTTTTTTGAAAAAATTGGTGAGTTTGTACGTGTGGCTTCCAATATATGTGAATGTGGCGAATTTGTCTGCTGTTTTTTTGTCAGTCCTATTTCGGTGGTGTGGTTCGTTTTTGAGGAGTTTATTAACGATGTTTGTATTGTACCCATTGTTTTCAGCTATTTTGTAGATTGTCTGCAATTCTTGTGTGTGGTTCGCGGGTGTGAGGGGTGTGTATTTAAGTCTGTTCGTTAGGTGTCTAAGTGCAGCTAGTTTGTGTTGGGTGGGGTGGTTGGAATTGTGCGGTATGATAGCATCCGATGTAGTTGCTTTTCTGTATATTCCGTACTCTATTTTATGGTCGGTTCTTGTGAGTTTCATGTCCAAGAAGTTGAGGGTGTTGTTCGTTTCTTTTTCGTATGTGAATTTTATTTTCTTGTTTATGTTGTTAAGGTAATGTACTATTTTGTCTACGTCTATGTCGTTTTGCAATATGAGGAATAAATCGTCCACGTATCGTGCATAAAACGTTACGCCGAACTCCTCTTTCAGTTTGGGTACGTAAGTTTCCTCCATGTTTTGTATAAATATTTCTGATAGTATGGCCGATGTGGGGTGCCCCATTCCCAGTCCGTCGGTAGCGAGGTAGAACTTGTTGTTAAATCTAAAGTAGTTTTGTGTCGTTGTGGTGTGTACTAAGTTCGTGAGTTGGTGGACGAATTGCATGGATTCTTCTCGTTCCAACTTCTGTTTCATTAAGTCCAGTGTGTCCGTGATTGGTATGGAGGTGTATAGATTGGTAATGTCAAGGGACAGCAAACGGGAATTGGGGGTGAGTTTTATATTTTCTGTTAACTGGATTAGGTGTTGTGTGTTTCTTATATTGTAAGTGTCATTCAGTTTTACTTTGTTTTTTATTACCGCTGCCAGATGCTGTGTCAACTTGTATGCTGGTGCCTTGTGTAGTTTACGACGGGTCTGATGGGAATATTGGGTTTGTGTATTTTTGGGAGTGCATTTAAAATGGGTGCTGCGGGGTTCATGCAAGTATATTTGAAGGCTTCGCGGGGTGGTATTACTAGTGTTGCGTTCTTTATAGCAGTTTTTACTTGTTGTTGGAAGTTTTTTGTTGGGTCCTTTTTGAGTTGTGTATATGTATTGTTGTTTATGAATTCTAGGGTTTTGTTTACGTAGTCGTCGTGTGTCATTATTACCGTGCTGTTCCCTTTGTCGGCTTTTGTGATTATAAGGTTATTATCTTTGAGTTTTTTCCGTATTCTACCGGCAGTTCTTTCTTCTTGTCTGTCTGTGTTACTGTGCGTTTGTTGTTTCTGTAAGTCTTTTATTATGTTTGCGGCGATATGGCGAGCGTGTTCCTGTTCACCGTGTGGTAGTAAAGTTATCGCAAGTTCAGTGTCAATGGCAAGTTGTTCAATGTTCTTGGTGTGGTTCGTGCTCTTGAGATTGTATTTAAGTCCCTTGTCTAGAAGTTCTGTTTCGATTGGTGTAAACGTAATGTTTGTGAGGTTTACAGTTCGTGGATGGAATGCCTGGGTATGTTGTTTTTTGTATGACACAGCATCTGGCAGCGGTAATAAAAAACAAAACAAAACTGAATGACACTTACAATATAAGAAACACACAACACCTAATCCAGTTAACAGAAAATATAAAACTCACCCCCAATTCCCGTTTGCTGTCCCTTGACATTACCAATCTATACACCTCCATACCAATCACGGACACACTGGACTTAATGAAACAGAAGTTGGAACGAGAAGAATCCATGCAATTCGTCCACCAACTCACGAACTTAGTACAAACCACAACGACACAAAACTACTTTAGATTTAACAACAAGTTCTACCTCGCTACCGACGGACTGGGAATGGGGCACCCCACATCGGCCACACTATCAGAAATATTTATACAAAACATGGAGGAAACTTACGTACCCAAACTGAAAGAGGAGTTCGGCGTAATGTTTTATGCACGATACGTGGACGATTTATTCCTCATATTGCAAAACGACATAGACGTAGACAAAATAGTACATTACCTTAACAACATAAACAAGAAAATAAAATTCACGTACGAAAAAGAAACGAACAACACCCTCAACTTCTTGGACATGAAACTCACAAGAACCGACCATAAAATAGATACGGAATATACAGGAAAGCAACTACATCGGATGCTATCATACCGCACAATTCCAACCACCCCACCCAACACAAGCTAGCTGCACTTAGACACCTAACGAACAGACTTAAATACACACCCCTCACACCCGCGAACCACACACAAGAATTGCAGACAATCTACAAAATAGCTGAAAACAATGGGTACAATACAAACATCGTTAATAAACTCCTCAAAAAAGAACCACACCGCCGAAATAGAACTGACAAAAAAACAGCAGACAAATTCGCCACATTCACATATATTGGAAGCCACACGTACAAACTCACAAATTTTTTCAAAAAACTGGGCATTAAGACATCCTTCCGGACAAACAACAAATTAGGCAAAAAACTCCGCACTCGTACCGAGTTCACTGACGTGTATGACAGCAGTGGGGTCTACGAGTTGAAGTGCCCGGACTGTGACAACATTTACGTGGGGCAGACCGGCAGAAAAATCAAGGAACGATTTACCGAACACATCAGATCATACAAATACGACAAAGTTGACTCAAATTACGCCAATCACCTAAAACTAACAAACACAAACCCGATGACATAACGACCACGATGAAACTAATACACTCTGGCCACAAAGGACGACGACTTGACATAGTAGAACAACTCGAAATATATAAACGAAAAACACAAAACTTAATAAATGAACAGACAAAATTTGCTAGTGAACCATTATTCAGAACACTCTTCCCACAGTAGCAACAGAAACACAGTTACACACGCAACAAATAGTTCTTAAATAGATTTTAAGTTTAAGTTTAGCTTTAAATCTACTATGCATGTATAACTTTACTAGTTTAGATATATATATATATATATATAATTAAAAAAAAAAAAAAAAAAAAAAAAAAAAAAAAAAAAAAAAAAATGTATGTTTTATTGAGTAAAAATATGTTGGATGATGTTATATTGAGTATTTGGATGACGTGACATGGTTTGTGGGATGCATAATAAAAAAACTTAATTGTATAAGAAAACATAATTAGGTATACATGCTTGCGAGGATGTGAGCGTTGCGTGAAAAAGTGAAGGAATGACTGGAATTTCTTAATTCTTTGGAAATGGGAAAACTTAATTTAATTATATAAAAAAATCGTTTACTTTTAAACGAATGAATGAATTTTAAAATGTAAGTTTAATCGTTGTTTAATTTTATTTAGATTTATTTTGTGCATCTTATTTTTTATTTTTGTATATTCTTAATATTTTGGTTAGTTAATCGTGAAGTAAGGTCCCCCTCCAACAACAGCGTGTGTATGTGAAAAATATTTGGATGTTTTATTGAGTAAAAACTTAACAACCGGGGAAAACTTAGTTTAATTATATAAAAAATCGTTCAGTTTTAAACGAATGAATGAATTTAAAAATGTTAGTTTAATCGTTGTTTAATTTTATTTAGATTTATTTTGTGCATCTTATTTTTTATTTTTTATTTTTGTAAATTCTTAATATTTTGGTTAGTTAATCGTGAAGTAAGTCCCCCTCCAACAACAGCGGGTGTATGTGAAAAATATTGGGATGTTTTATTGAGTAAAAATATGTTGGATGATGTTGTATTGAGTATTTGGAGGATGTATGTGAGTGGATGATGTGACATGCTTTGTGGGATGCATAATAAAAAACTTAATTATATAGGAAAACATAATTAGGTATACATGCTTGCGAGGGTGTGAGCGTTGCATGAAAAAGTGAAAGAATGACTGGAATTTCTTAATTCTTTGGAACTGGGAAAACTTAGTTTAATTATATAAAAAATCGTTCAGTTTTAAACGAATGAATGAATTTTAAAATGTTAGTTTAATCGTTGTTTAATTTTATTTAGATTTATTTTGTGCATCTTATTTTTTATTTTTTTATTTTTTGTATATTCTTAATATTTTGGTTAGTTAATCGTGAAGTAAGTCTCCCTCCAACAACAGAGTTTAAAGATTAGACCCCGCGTCCACTGTAAGAAAAGAATTTGCCCTTTAACAACCCAAACACGTGTTTTCCCACCCATCTGGCCACATCCCTTTACCTAGTTTAAGAGTTTAGTATTTAAAAACACACCTCAGTTAGTGTGAAGCTAAGTCTCTGTACGAGTCTGTGTTGGCACACTGTCTGAAAAACGCATCCTGAAGATGGGCGAACGCCCGAAACCGGTCGATGACCACAAAACGAAGCAGGCTACCACGGAAAATGTCTCTGATATTTAACATTTTGTGTTTTTCCAACTATTTACTGCATTACCGTATACAATTGCTAATAATTTCAGATGTGCTGAGTGAGGCTAAAACAAATCTAATTGCACCATTCGAGAGAGCATTAAATTTCCTGTCTGAAAATCTTGTTTTCAATCTTCATTAGGGTTGCCAGGTGAAAAATGTAATTGTATATGATTAAGATTTCAAAAATGTATCATTTAGGGAAAAAATATATCACATTTTTTTGAAAACTTTATTAAATAAAAATCAACTGAAATCTTTCAAAATTTGTTAATTTATAACAAAAAAACAAAATGCACAGCTGCGGCCATAAAATCTTAGACGTCAGTGTCATCTGATTGCGAGTTGGTGTAGAGCATCCTTTAAGTATTTGTAACCTAAATTTTTAGTTTTGTCAGTTTTGACACTTTGCGAGAGCGGAACCGGCGGAATGCGTTGGCGCACGCTATGCGCACGCCATAAACGAGACTCCTATCAACCAATCAGCATTCACTACGTGTTCACTGATGATTGTGTGGCGCAAGATGAGCGCGCTAATACGAATTATTATTGTTATCATCGCAGTGATCGGATAAATATATCATTTTTAGACGTATATTTAGAGTCTAATATCATCTATCAATAGGAACAAAATAAATCAGGGTGATATTAAATATATTAGATCTGGCAACCCTAATCTTCATTGTCCCTTAAAAAGTTGGTGAATATCAGTTCAATCATTTGAAAATTTCAGAAATAAAAATTGTGAAAAATTTTGTACAATTACTGACTAAAAAAAAAAAAATACCTACAACTCATCAAATTTCACAAAAGCTTCTTCGTCTAATGGACTTTACATTGGTATTCCCAGATATGAAAATAACTTTGTAGTAAGGTTCGAAAATGATTATTGAATGTTAGAAAACGTAGTTCAAATTGAAATTTTTTAAAAGGGGAAGGGAATGAATCACAACTTGCAAATAAAACAAGTCTTCTTTTATTTCACAAACACCAAGTCAGAAATTTCACATTAAAAAAAATAAAATGATTCTTCTTGATTTTTTGGTCAAGAAAAATCTTTGTATAGGCTGCTTGCAGTAGATCCCGCTCAAATTGAACAGTAGTCCGTGTAAATTTGCAGGCACACATCTTCCCATACATCATTTTTATAGCTCTGTGAAGAAGTTCTCGCTCCAAAAGTTTCCATTTTCTTAGAAACGATTAAAGGAGGGACAAGTGGTTCTTGGGAAGTGGACGGAGAAACGTTCAAGGCCAATTTAGGATGTAGGTTCTCTGGAAACAAAAGAATATTATGTAAGTGGTAACATCATACACGAAGTGTACGGAAGTGGTAGTTTAGAGGAAAGTATAACGCTACTGTTCCCTTAGAACTCCCCAAATGTTCCCGGAAAAATGTACCCCCTCAAAAAAATTGCAGGGATATGTGTTGAAATATGTGATAAATTTTTTGTTTCAGAAAGGAATTGGCACAGCAGACATCTCATAATAGAATATCTGCAACTAGAATTATGTCTGAAGTTCAAAGTTAGAACATTTAAAACAAATATACTTGGAACATTTGTATTCATTAGATTGATGCTGCTGTTTTCCAAAGACCTGTAAATTTTGATAAATTTTCATTATCAATGAAATTTATGTATTAATCATGACAGTAATTGTAACAATAATTAATATAGTAAACTTTATATATGTCATAAATTTATGTTCATATTTAAATAAAGAATAAATAAAAAAATAAAATAAAACAACAGTTTGTACCAAATGACCTTATAGCATTTAAATCCACAGTTATTCAAACATACAGCAATTTTCAAATAAATCACAAATCAAATGAATAATTTAATTTAAAACATCAACATAGCGTTGTTAACTATGAATTTTTTTTTTGGCACCTAAATTACTAAACAACATTATATGTCAAAATCTTAACATATAGACAAACAAAAAATATTGTTTACAAAAATTGCCTTTTTAGGGAAATTAAAATTGAAATAAATTTGAGCTCCTATGACGGTCTGAAATACAAATCCTGATTTTTGTAATTCCTTTGATGTAGAGACAGACATCTATGGTAGTGACAATTTTATAACTATAGAGTTACGTTTTTAATAGGTGGTGATTTTTATAACTACCAATATATTAAAAAAAATCAAATTTCGCCCTTTCAGTTTTCTCTCAATTAGCGGAAAATACTTGAAGAGCTTTTTATTAGAATAATGTACTATTTAGAATCAAATAATGCGCTTAATAATCTGCAATTTGGATTCCAAAAATTTGGAAACAAAAATTTTGTTTGGTATTTTTTAAATACATTCATTGGGCATGTACACTTATTTTTTAGCATGTACAAGCTGTAACTTAACAAATTAATTTTCCTGATTCTGTTTAATTATTGTAATATTTTTCTTAATATAATGTGTATTGCCATGTAAACACATGTAAAAAAATCATCAGAGAAATTTTCTGTGTGTGATAGCATTGCTTCTTTTTGTGGACACCGAACGGTTTCGGGCGTTCACCCCATCATCACGATGCATTTGCAAACACTGTGATAACATAAATTTGCACAGAGCAAATTCAGTTGTTACTCTGGTTATAATAGATAGTTTTATCCCAAGATTAATTTAATTCCATTATTTTTTCGGAACATTATTCTATTGTAAAAATCAATTTGATTTTTAAGATGTGTGTTTGTTTTATGTATTATTTATGTATGTATATATAAAATGGCACACAATCTATAGATTTGCGACATAAAATCCAATTTTGGCATCTATTTTAAAATGTTTCATTCTTTCATTAATTACATTTCCATCTCTTCTTTTTATTATTTTTACTAAATTTATATTCTTATTTTCATTTTGTAATAAATCAATGAAATCCATGTAATGCTCTATTTATATATACGTCAAGTCTGACTGGACACCACCGAATTTTCAGGAAATTATTTGCACATCGTTAGTGCTACAATTTGTGTCAGCGATCTGCAAAATTGCATCATTTGTGCCATAAAATTGACAAAGTTATTAAGGAAAAAATGTGGTCAGCCCAACTTAACGTCAAGTTTGAATTTCATTTTCTAACTTCCCTTGATTAATGCTACCCAGTATATATTATATTGTTAATATAATATATTAACAGCTTCGAATTAATATAACATTAATATAATAATAACATTAATATTAATAATTAACATTAATTAACACATTTAATTAACATTAATTAATAATTAATATTAACATTAATAATAATAACATTAATATAACATGCTTCGAATCCAGCATGTTGCCCACAGTTCATCCGACTAATTAACCTTCATATTAGCTTCAAGGTTGTATACGCAGTAAATTACAATTCTTTTTCTTCATTAATCGTTTATATAATAATTAAATTCTGCGTTTTGCCTGTTGAGAAGGTTTATTAGTAATAGTGAAATTCACTTAGCCTGGTTTTAACATGCGAATGATCTGGACCACAACTTCAATTTCTTCTAGAACTTTATCATGTAGGATTCATTAAGTAAAGACAGTGGATAGGAGTCAGTGTTCTGATTTCTGGGCAAGTAACAGACATGTTTCAATTTAAACCTTCCTCAACTAATGCTTGCACGTCCTAAAAATTCAAGTTGGTATATTTCTCATATTCCTTGTTATATTTCCACAGAAGTTATTTGGCCTACAGCAAGCAACCCTTCCTCAGTACCTTACCTTGCTGAGGTAATCCTCCGAAAGCACAAACATTCCTCCCAATCGTGGGCAGATGCCAACATGGAAGTGTCCGATACTGGAAGGCCTATAAACCAAATCCCTTCTCAGTACACCGCTGGGTAGATGCGGTGTCAGGGAATCTGTTTTGAAGGAAGCAATAAAAGGATCTCTTGTTTTGAAGTGTATCATTTTATTTTATCCTATAGATTTCCAATACATCCAATAGAAATATCTAACAGCTTTATAATAATAATTACTATTGTATAACAGTATTAAGAGGAAACCGTATGAATGTTCATACCAGATATTTCTTTTTACATTCTCTATTTATTTGTCTACAATCTGTATAAACAAGACAGCTAATCTAGTGTAGTAACGTCATTGAGAATGGAAAAAGGTCAAGCCTCCGTGATAAGCGCAGGACTAGCAACGCGGAGGTTTTAGGTTCGAATCCAGCATGCTTGCCATAATTTTTTTTTCTTCCTAGGAAACTCTACAGCTTACTGTCCGGTGATGGACAGTGTTGTCTGTAATGAGACAATACTGTCCGGAGGCCGGCAATGCACTGAGAAGGCTCCGATCTTGGGGAAGCTATATGGGCCTTAAAGGGTTCCCTTTAAGCATGGTCCCTCCCCACAGTAAAAAAAAACCTCAGTGAGATATAGCACTAGTTATAAATTAGGGATAGAATAATAAAACATAATACAAAAAAACACAGAAATAAAAATAAAATTGTATTATTTATATGTATGATAATTTAACAACAAAAAATTTGATAGGTGTATAAAATTTTGTAATCACGAACAATTTTGATGTTTTTGATTGACATTTACCATAGAACTATCCTTGAGCGTTTTAAATATTCACAGTATATCACTAGTACTTTTAACAAGATGTATGGCATCTTTTTTTCTATAACCTTTGCAAAGAAAATATCAAATTTATCTTCTTCGGTATAATGTAGACGGCATATAAACATATACGAATACCTCTATAAACACATTTGGGTATTCTGGTTTTTAACCTTTCTTATTTCATCTGTCCTGAAAGCTCCAAGTATTCATCAATTTCATATCATAAACGTAGCTCACCTTCGAGCTTTGAGGATGATATCTATCTATTAGAATAGTCATCAGTTTCATTGCATTTGTCATTCAAATTAGTACATACTCCGATAACGCCCAAGTTTTATTATGTTCAATTGAACCCATTATCCTTCCTCAACTTCAGTATACTATATGCCTCTAGGATAATGGCCATGAATTATTCAATTGATTAATTGTACATCATTAATGATCCTCATAAAATGTATCTACGAAAAAATGTACTGATCAATAAATTAGCTATATTGATAAATTGTATTTCATTAACCTTTCATAACTTATATACTATGTGCACTTAGGATGACGCTTATGAATTAGATATATTGATCAATTGCACTTTATTAATTTACAGCTTCAGTATTGTGCGTGCTTGCAATATGCCAGTGAATAAGTCTATTGATCAATTGTGCTCAATAAACTAGTTATATTGATCAACTGTATTTCATTAATCTTTCTTAACTTCAGTACTATGTGCACCTAGGATAATGCTTATGAATTAGATATATTGATTAATTGACAGCTTCAGTATTGTGTGTTTACTTGCAATTTACTAACGAATACATCTATTGATCAATTGTACTTCTTTAATCTTTCTTAATGTCAGTACTATGTGCACCTAGGATAATGTTTATGAATTAGATTTATTGATCAATTGCACTTTATTACTTTGCAGCTTCAGTATTGTGTGTATTTGCAATATGCCAACGAATGAGATTTATCTATTGTGATCTATAAGCTAGTTATATTGATCCATTGTATTTCATTAGTCTTGCTTAATATTTTATATTATGTGCACTTAGAATGATGCTTATGATTTAGATATACTGATCAATTGCACTTTATTAATTTACAGGTTCAGTATGGTGTGTGGTCGCAATATGCTAATAAGATTAATAGATCAAATTGTGATCTATGAACTAGCTATATTGGATCAATTATATTTTATTAATCTTTGTTAACTTCAGCACTTGATAAATTTACAGCTTCAGTATTGTGTGCACGTGCAATATGCCAGCGAATAAGGTCTATGGATCAATTGTATCACATTAATCTTTCTCAACTTCAGTACTGTGTGCACCTAGGATAATCCGTATGAATTAGATTTATTGATCAATTGCGTTTTATTACTTTTGCAGCTTTAGTATTGTGAGCACGTGCAATATGCCAATGAATAACGTCTACTGATCAATTGTAATCTATGAACTAGTTATATTGTTCAATTGTATTTCAAGAACCTTTCTTCTAACCTTTTATACTATGTGCCTAGCGTGATGCTTATGAATTAGATTAATTGACAGCTTCAGTATGTGTCTATCTGAATATCGTCTACTGATCAATTGTAATCTATGAACTGGTCATATTAATCAATTGTGTTTAATTAATCTTTCTTAACTTTAGTACCATATGCACTTGGCCCTTGTGATATGAATATATTGATCAATTGTACTTCATTAATTTACAGGTTCAGTATTGTGGTGATCGCAATATGCCAACTAATAAGACTTATAGGTCAAATTATGATCTATGAACTAGTTATATTGATGAATTGTATTTTAATAACCTTCCTAACTTTTATAATATGTGCGTAGCATGATGCTTATGAATTAGATATATTGGTTAATTGACAGCTTCACTATTGTGTGTGTCCTTAATAAGGTCTATTGATCAATTGTGATGTATATAATAGTTATATTGATCGATTGTATTTCATTAACCTTTCGTAAATTATATACTATATGCACTTAGGCTGATGCTTATGAATCAGATATATTGATCAATTGCACTTTATTACTTTTACACTTATGTATTGTGTGTGCTTGCAATATGTCAACGAATAAGATTTATAGATCAATTGTGATCTATGAACTGGTATATCGATCAATTGTATTTCATTATTCTTTCTTCATTTTAGTACCATGTGCCCTTAGGATAATGCTTATGAATTAGATGTATTGGTTAATTGACAGCTTCAGTATGTTGTGTTTGCTTGCAATATGCCAACGAATAACGTCTACTGATCGATTGTTATCTATGTGCTAGTTATATTGATCATTTGTATTTTATTAATCTTTCTTAACTTCAATACTGTGTGAATCTAAGGTAATGCTTATGATTTAAATATACTGATCCATTGCAGTTTATTAATTAACACCTTCAGTATTGTGGGTACCTGCAATATGGCAACGAATAACTTGCATTCTGTCTAGAATGTTAAATATTTTGATCAAATGTTAAATCTTCCTCAATTTCATTGCGTATCTAGGATTATGCGTTATAATTAGTTGTATTTATAATTTACAGTCCATTGTTCCTGCGTCTTCAGTCTCTTATGCACTTAGTTCTATTGAATAATGATTATATTGGGCAATCTTATTTCATTTGTCATTCCCATTTCTTTAATAACATATGCTCCTTTGCTGATGCGTATGAATGATTACCAAATTCAATTGTATTTTCTTAATGATTCCTATATTGTTAGTTCTAAATACTTCTATGGCAATTGCTATGTATTATTTATTTTGAGAATTTTTACTGTCCCAATAGTCCTTATTTTATCTGTCCATGAATCGCTATAATAATTCTTAGTATTAATTGTACTATCTGTTTTAGTCCATTAGTCTTTCTTACGTATTATTATTGTATATGTATTTCTTATAGGTTATTGATTGTGTACTAAGTATCTGCTTCAATTTTATGTTATCAATCTTTTTTAATTTTTGTCTGCCGTCTGCGTTACTGGTTATGCATTCGTTATATGAGTCCATTTTATTTCATTGTTTTTTAATTTTTAGATTTGTGCATTCTGGATTATTGTTATAGCGTTAGTTATTCATCTCTCTTTCTATTCCAGGCTTTCCAAGTTGTTTTGCAAGGCAAGTTATAGTGTACATAGTGGGTAGTTACTATGTTGACTGTGTACATGTTTTGCATATGATGATGGACTGTAAAACTGTTGTAATTTGCATGTGTGTTTGTTTTGGTGAGCTTGAGTTTACCTGTGGGTGCGCTAAACCCAAATAGCTGCACACAACAGCTACCTCTGCAGGCCCTATGTGTTTGAATTTAGTGTTGGAAATGTTAGTGTACGTTGTTCGTGTTGTCAGGCTTGGGACCGCAGGGACGCCTAACCCCTGAAGAAGTGGCTAATCCACCTCCCCCCTACGGATAAGTAAACACACATTATTACTTTTTTTTTATTCCAATTTTTGTTCATATTTAATATTTTTTTTTTTATATATTTTTTTTTTTTTTTTTTTGGTGATATTTTCATTATTTTTTTGCATACTATTTGATTTTTTTGAGGTTTGCATTTAGTTGGACTTGTGATCCCTAAATGCTTTGTATAAATTAAATATGCTTGTGGATGAGCCGCTAACCCAACCAAAACAAGCTATGGTAAGTGTTATGGCATCCATAGTAAATCTGAAACAGAAATATTGTTGTCATTATTTTATTTAAGTGCAAGAAATCAGATAATATAAGATTAAGATCAAACCATGCGGTGGGTCACGATTCCAGGCACTGTAGCCATTGTGCACAGCTTATTGTGCCAGCCCTTGTGGATCTAGTATGAGAAACCCCTCTCTTCTTCATAAACTTGTGGGCTTTCCCTACCAGCTCTTTTTGCGCTATTATCTCCTCTAGTTTCAATGTGCCAAATATCTCATAGCGGAATCTAGCGATTGCAACACAATTAAAGAACAGATTTGAGGCCGTTTCTTTCTCCTCATCTTGACATAGGTTTTGAGCTAATTATCTCCACTTTGTGTAGGTATTTTTTGAACCTGCCGTGCCCCGTGAAAAGGCCTGTCACCTGTTTAATCTCTTTGGTTCTATACAGTTTGCCAGAAGCAGGCGACATCGTTTATTAAGAGTTATGCGCCAAAGTTCACGAAGCTGGTCCAATTAGACCGAGTGGCCATCCGGAGGTCGGTGGCCCTGCCCACGTGCTACTTAAGGCTCAATAAACACATGCATCGCATGGCCCTGACGAGAGATAGCCTATGTAGGTTTTGTCAGTGAAAGAGGAGGAAATGGCTTCACGCAGGGTCCCCTCTCGGGACTGTTCAGTCTTATAAAGTAGACATTTCTCGAAAGTGTGCTCTAAGTGTGGGTGCTCCACGGACCGGTTATTCCCTTGCAGCTAAAAGTCCGTCTAGGGATAGGGATGGGTATGCCCTAGGCGTGGGTGCACAATAGACCCATGGAGGTCAGAGTAGCCCAGCCCCACAGAATCTAATCTTACACAGCTTCGTCACCATCTGTTGTGTTTGACTCCTGGACGTGGGATAGTTAATATTTATTATTCACTTATTAATAAAATAACGTAATCGGTACTAATACCTAATTCTGTCGGGATCAATCGAAAGCAAAACCTATGGCGATTAACGCTTCAGGATGTCAGAAATAATTAGGGTAAAAGAAGAAGGAATAAAGTACTAAATAGCCTATCATTTTTTATAGCGGACTTCTTGAGGACTTCTGACCTCGGATCAGAAGAGAATTCGAGGTTTTTATGGATACTTAGAAGATAATAATGGCTGGATTACTTACCTACCCCATACAAAAGTTGAAGCATTTAAAAGCAAAAAAGTAAACCTAACGTTGCAAATCCTCAGAATCATCATACCGTATAAAGGAACTCGTTGGAGCCGTTTCAGAAAAAATAAAAAAAAACAACAAATCAATAAAGTACGCTTCTGATTTCTTTCAAACTCGGATAATTTAGCTGCGCGTATAATGTTCCTTAGTATGATATAACATTTTTAAATCTAATTTAAATTAATATTACCTTTAAAGAAAAGCGTAAATGGCAGCTCCCCCAGAATCCCAGACAGATGAGAGGAGCATGGAGAATGAAATAGAACTTTGTAGTAGAACATATTTAACTCTTGGAGAGACTGACATGAGATAAGGTTGTAATGCGGCTAATGTTGAATCTTTTCTGGTGACTAGTGTCACATGATTTTGAGCACGTTTATGATGAAACTGATAAAATTCAACTAGCAGCTAGCAGGATAAAAGACTAATCTCGAGGCAAGAAAAAATAGTGAATAATACCGACTATTGGCCATCAAACTTGTATCAGTCATGAGTATGTGTGTTTGGTTTGGATAAGTACTTCATAACACTGACCAAGTATATGTCATTTGTTTTACCTGACCTTTTTTTGTCACGAGTTACATATAAAAGATCATTTCATCTGCTAGTGATGGAACTGGCATTTTCATAAGGATCGCCAATATTGGCACAGCATTTCTCTTGACAGTACCCATCAGTCTGTCAGGTTTCCACCATTGTAAGCACCTCCGACGCAAGAGTTCAATAGGGAGAATTTTATCTATTTTCTCTGTCAGAAAGCGGTAAGTGGCTGACTGTGTCTGATCAAAATTGGTAATAGAATGCTGTACGTAAAAGAAGTTCTACAATAGCTTACGGTTAAGTTTGGTGCCGGACACAAAGGCAATCAAGTTACTAAGAGGCCGATAGATTGGCAAAAGAAGCGACTATTAGTCCTGAATCTTAGGTCTGTTCCAAGGCAGAAACAAGTTATTCTTGGAGGGCTTACACATTG
>JAAEAF010007024.1:0-11580 GCA_011037195.1 Triatoma infestans
ATTTTCTTGAAACTTCGTATACAACATAAAAATGCAAAGATCTACATCTTTTATTTAAGACATTTCTCTATAAAAATTCATGTAAGGCCAGTTTTAGGGGAGGGGTGGGGTTGCAGCTTCCCCTAAAGTGGTATCATAGTTAATTATTACAATTCTATCATCCAAACAAACTTAATTAGAAATAAATAGATGGCCAAAATTCCAAGTTTTAAGAGAATTGTAAGCCGGAAGTGCGCTTATACTGAACAGCTTTTTCAGTTTTCGACGAATTTCGTTATATTTGGTACACAAACTATAACATTTGTCAATTATAATTTTGAGAACAGGAGTAAGAGAAAGTTGTGTGAGTGTTTCACACCAGATTTTTTGTATGTTTTTTGCTTCCTCAAAAATTCGCCGAGGTGGTTTGTGTCTTCTGTAGTTGTTGATCCTACGATTAGGTATGAGAACAACGATCCTGACCAGGTCAAGCGGATCAATGAAGAATAGAGAGTGACTTATGAGAAGTGCATTAACTTTCTCCAAGAAAAGTCCCTAGACGAATATGAAAAAAGGAACTTTGCAGTTCACAGGCTATGGTTCGGCAATCAGGGGACAATCCCGCGGTGGCTACTGCAGAATTTTGGTAACGTCGGCGTGGACAAAGGGAATCTGACCCAGCTGGCGGAGCAAAGGGAATCCTGCTGCATAATCACATCTACGGTCTTTGAGAAATCAGTTTATTAAAATAGTTTCATTTAATGGTCTTATTTGTCGAATTTGTTTATATGTTTCATTCTTTTTCTTCTTCTTGTTTGCACTATTTATTTTCGTTTTGAAACGTTTATTTATTTTTTTTTTGACTTGAGATTATCTCTTGTAGATGATCAGTAATCTGTGATATTTAGCAACTCAATGAAATTGAGCAGCCACATCGACTTGGTTAGACGCTGTAATCTCCAGAAGTGATGTTGCAGGATTATCTGAACGGTGGAAATATGGATGACCTAATTAATTTTTGTACGATGACATTCATTGAAATTAATTTTCTTTAATTATATTTAATGAAATACATAGAAATTTTCACAAACTTTTGGCTTGTATTAAATTTTACACAAAAGTTTTGTGTATGAAATATATAGAATAGACTCCACTGACTGCCGTAAGGCTATTATTATATATTTTTAATTTATTATAAGATATAAAGACTTTTCTTTCTTCTACTTTCTCAAAAATAAAAGTGTAATATTTTGGTGGCATGCTATTCAATTTTCAAAATGAATATATAGAAAATTATTTCAATCTTCACCAGCTTCTCAATGGATCTAAAAAGTGTGTGGGCGACAATTTATATTTTACTTATTGAATTTTAGAATAAAGACTTCTTATCCATTTTGTAATTGTTTGATATGAACTAAGAAAAATCAAATCTGTTTTGAAACACTCACACAACTTTCTCTTGCTGTAATTTACACCAGTTTTAAGTAAAAAATGTTCTTCAAACTTATAATTGTTAATATTATTTAAAAATAAACATGATAAATAAAAACGAATACATTTATTTTAATATCATGTCCAATTTCCCGTTTGTTGCCAACCTTCTTATATATCAATTTACCTACATATTTTCTTCTCACTTATCGACCGAACTGCAACTCTGTAGAATAGTAGACAGCATTACAGAGAACTTCCATTATAACAAACATACATGAATGGTAATTAATTGACATCGAAAACGCATTTGACCCCGTCTGGTACACTGGACTCCTGTTTCGCTTAATTGAACATAAATTCCCTCTCTATCTCATTAAATTAGTCTCCTCATATCTCGAAAATAGAAAATCTTACGTCTGCATTAATTCTAACTTATCAATTCCTTATTCCATCCTTGCTGGAGTCCCTCCAGGTTCTATCCTAGGTCCCGCTTTGTTTAGTATCTTCATAAACTCCATTCCAAAACCTGACAATATTAACCTCGCCCTATACGCTGACAATGTGGCCATACTCGCCACTTCCTGGAGAATTGACACAATCTCTAACAGACTTACTAATTCATTGACTAAACTGACAAAATACTTCAACAAATGGAACAGAAGTACAGACTTCAACAAAAGTACAGATCAACCACAAAAAGACTAAAGCCATTCTATTTACTAAATGTAGACCGTACATCAATCACAACATTACAGTCAATAGTACTACAATACCATGGTCAGACACTATCAAATATCTTGCCGTGACAATGGACCGCAGACTTAACTTCACTACACACATAAAAGACAGAAATATTGCTGGTAAGACAGCCATTAGACTCCTCTTTCCACTTCTCTCCCGCAACTCCAAATTGTCCACAAAAAACAAATTAATCCTCTATAAAGTTATAATTCGTCCGATGCTCACTTATGCTTGTTCAGCTTGGAGCTTTACATGTAAGAGCAATCTTTCCAAACTCCAAATTGCCCAAAACAAATTCTTCCGTTTTGCTACTGACATGCCCCGCTACACACGTATATCACATCTTCAGGAACTAACTGACACATCCACAATTACTGACTACACAAAAAACCGACTAACAAAACTTCTGACCAACAACAAAGAGCTACACTTTTTTATGTGTAATGTTTTGTTCTGTGGGAAAATTTCTTTTGAAGGGCAGTTTTGGGGGAGGGGTGGGGTTAGGTTTTTACATCTCAATTGCTAGTTTCGTTTATTAAACAATTCTATCATCTACATAATATTTAATTAAATTGAATATGTTTGTGAATTCCGAGTTTGAAAAAATCCGATAACCGGAAGTGCGTTTGTTTTAACACTTTACTAAATGTTTTTTTCACTTTTTCGCGATTTTCTCAAAAATGGCTCCGACGATTTTATTGAAACTTCGTATATAAACTAAACATGCAATGATCTACATCTTTTATTTAAAACATTTCTCTGGGAAAATTCATTAAGGGCACTTTTAGAGGAGAGGTGGGGTAACAGCTTCCTCTAAAGTGGTATCATAGTTGATTATACAATTCTATCATCCAAACCAAAAAATTAATTAGAAATAATAATGGCCAAAATCCAAGTTTCAAGCTAAGATTTTTTTTTTTTTTTTTTAAATACGTTGCTCATGATTTCTAGGGACCTCAAAACATGTATATTTCCGGTGGAAATATAATTTCGAAAATTTGACGATCGCAATACATCAATAAAAGAAAGTAATAATTGGAAACTTTATTCGAGCGATGCGAGAATGTATTTTTGAGATTTAATGAGCTGTCAGCTATAGAAAAGTTAAAAAAACCGCTGCAATAAACTATAAAAATTAGCTCGCAAACACAAAAAACTTAACGTATAAAAATTGTTGCAAAGAAAATACTAACTGTATACATAGAATAAATAAATTGCAATATGTAAACAGCCTACCACACTTTGAGTAATTGTAAATGCTTCAATGTTGCCAATTGGGAAAAACACTTAAAAATTATCGTATCGCGTAAACATAAAAATTATATTTCATCTGGAGGCAATTATTTATTGTTCTATTTTATCGTTTAAGAAAAATGATAAAATTTATTAGCGAAGATATTTAAAATAGAATTCAAAGACGATTATTTTTTTTCCCCCCCCCAAAATACATCAAATAAAAAAATATTATATCTCTGAAATAACTGACATTTTAAGCTTGAATAAATTTTCGCCATAAATTAATGATGTAATCAAATGAAAGAAAATACAAGAGTAAAAAGTATTTTTTAACATAAAATTTCATGTTCTCACATTTGAGAAGTTTGGGCTAGTAAAAATAAGGTTAATACAAAATTGTACCGAAGATTAAATAAACAAAATTAAGTCTTCTAAATATTATATAGATATAATATTTATTTTTGATAAAGGCAAAAATAAAGCTGAAATAAAATTAAGATCGTACAGTTAAAGAAAAAAATAAAAATACCTAGAATTAGTATCAAATTCTATGTGATAGAAGATAAAGGGATATATCGCAGGCAAGCTAACACCGTATAAGAAGCCTTAGTGTTACCTCTTCTCACGAACCTACCACTGCCGTCTATCTATGACTAAATGCGTGTCTAAGCTGTGCATCACTTTCATGCCTACGGCGCTATTTTTAATATAGTGTTCTACATAAAGATGGTGTCTACATTATTGGAATGGCTATAATAATCAGTGAGGAACTAAGTAAAAACAATACTATTGATCTACATTGTATATGGTTATGAACCCATCTGTATATACAACTTCTATTCTTTCCAACATTTTCAAACTGTAGCCCAAAAGCCCTGGAGGCACTATAGGTTCTTCCAAATGGTCCTTGAAAACTATTTCCCTACTAACAATATATAGTAGTATTAAGACATTGTATTTTAACTCGGAATGAAATTATTATGAGTAGCTATTTGAGAACTGGGTTCAGCAAAGACGTTTCTACCAAGGGTCTGTTCAAGATAAACGCCAGAGAGATAACTGCGTGGGCCCCTCGCTCCGAGTAATAATGACAAGCGAGAAGCTTACGAAGAAATGATGATCAGCTGATAAAAAAAAAAGGTGTAATAATGATCTTATTTAATAGCCATGAAACCGTCTTGGCGATTCATAAGCCTATTTCAGCGTATTTATTGTGATGTTTACAGATTACTAATTGCTTCTTAATTAGAATTGTGATAGAAAAGAAGACCATGATCATTAGTGTTCCATTTGATATATAGAATCTCAACTGATCCTTCTTCCTTTGCAATTTTTCAAGAAGGCTGGCAAAGAGCCCTTAAGATGTGATTCCGAACCTGAGCCTTATGTATAGCATCACTAAATACTGTCCCGTCCAATATTACTATCACAAATCTCGTCTTTTTCTATCCTTTTCCTATCCTTTCAGTTATTCTCATGGTAATGGTTTGCTCTAAACGGTACTAATTATTATGCATCATTTACCCTAACTTGCTTAATTTATGTACACTTAATCTAGTTTGCAGTAGAACTGTCTGTGATGGATGCAAGAAATTATATCTATTTTAATTGAAGAAAATTATGAGAAAAATGCAAGCTCGTTGGCAAAAAGGTTAACCCAGGTGGAGGAGTACAGTTACAGGAAGAGTTCATGAACCTTGTTAGCATTGTCTACCCCTTCTCCCCACAGAGGAAGAATTGAACGAACAATTAGAAGGCATTCCTTCAAGAACAGTCTGCATTCTGCTTTCAAACAAGACAGTCTGAAACGGACACCGAAGCAGAACACTTCAGTAATCAGTGCCAGATATAAGTTAAAACATAAGAGTTTATTCCAACTAATTTCAGTATACTTATAAGCATATTATTGTATATTGTAAAGATTAAATTCTTTTAAAGAAATAATATATTTATTTTAAAACAGTGGTGCTCTCCTTGATTATTACTATACTGTCTCTCTTAACATATATACTTACAAGCCCTTTTACAAAACCGCTCAAGCCACTACAAGCTACAACAACACATCACACCAATAACATTTCAGTCCATATTTACTCATTCTACTTTTACATGCTTCTTTGATGAGTAAGTTTTACTTTCCAAGGAATTTTGCGCAAGAACTTTCTTCAGATTTTATTTATTTATATTTCCATCTTTTCATGCTTTGAAACATGTTGTCATGTTTATTAATAATACGGTTTTCTCTGAAAGTGTACGAGGAATACAATGACATAGCTTTAATTTCATAAAAATTTGTAACTATTTTAAGATGAAATACTGAGATTTTTATTTTATAATTTTACGCATAATGTAGCTATAAAAAAAAAAATCTGGTAACACTCACACAATTTTCTCTTACTCCACTTCTCAAAATTATAATTGACAAATTTATAGTTTGTGTACCAAATTTAATGAAATTCTTCGAAAACAGAAAAAAACTGTCCAGTAAAAGCGCACTTCCGGTTTACTAATTTTCTTGAAACGCGGCAATTTTGGCCATCTATTTATTTCTAATTAATTTTGTTTGGATGATGGAATCGTATAATTAACTATCATACCACTTTAGAGGAAGCTGTAACCCCAACCCTCCCCTAAAAGTGCCCTTAAATGAATTTTCCCAGAGGAATGTTATAAACAAAAGATATAGATCTTTATATGTTTAGTTTATATATGAAGTTTCAGCATAAAAATCGTGGGAGCCATTTTTGAGAAAATTGCGAAAAAGTGTATAAATCACTTAGTAAAGTGGTTAAGTAAACGCACTTCCGGTTATCCGATTTTTTCAAACTCGGAATTTCAACAACATATTTAATTCTAATTAACATTATTTAGATGGCAGAATTGTCTAATAAACTGAAATAGCACTTTAGATGAAAACCTAACCCACCCCTCCCCCAAAAGTGCCCTTCAATGCATTTTCCCGGAGAAATGTTTTCAAATAAAAGTTGTAGCTCTTTGTATGTGTGGTTGATGTTTAAAGTTTAAAGAAAATCGTCGGAGCCATTTTTGAGAAAATCGCAAAAAAGTAAAAAATCCAACTAGTAAAGTGGTACTTCCGGTTGAGGAATTTTGACAGATAACGTAGTATCAGATCCCATAGTGATACCTAAACGGAATATCAAGTTTTAGAAAAAACTTTCTAACGTTTTTTCGTTTTTGAGCTATGCGGTTCACATACAACATCATACGACACACACACACACCACACGGACAACACACACACACACACAGACCATTTGCTAAAAACAACTTTTTTGGACTCAGGGGACCTCAAAACGGATATTTCCGGTGAAAACTCAATATCGAAAATTTGACACGATTACATACTTCCTCTTACTAGGAGTAAGAGAAAGTAAAAATACTTTGACTGGATACTTTTTACTTCTAAAAAAATTCATAATTAATAAAAGGAGAATATATTAAATCCTTAATAATAATCTATAATTATTTTCATGATTTGAAAAGTAGGCATTTTTCTTTCATTACTTTTATTCGGAAAAAAAATTATGTAGCAATTATTTAGCCATTATTTATACATACTAGATAAAAGAATTGCTAATTCAAAATAAAATCATTTTTGGTTGGTAATGTTCAAAACTGGTAGCATATTAATTAATTGGAAATAAGTTTCATGGGAAATGATATTTGGGGAATTCAAATTAAATTCAAATGTATTCAAATTGCCTTTGAAGTAGAGGTTGCGATCCAACTTCATGAACAGCCATTACTATTAATGAACAAAGTTAAGGCCTTTCTATAGCGTAATACTTAAGATATAAATATAATTTTTTTTTTAGAATGTGGCCTCCTGTCTTAGCAGATTAGCCTGGGATGTTCTCATTTTTGGGGAAGACGATTGGTATATCTAATAGAAAAAACATTTTTGCTAATAAACACATATACATACTAATATAATCTTGTAAACTTCCGCATAAAATCAACAAGTGTAGTGCGTGACAAAAGCATAAAGTTGAAGACAACTCTCTACACGAATTTGTTAGCCTTACTCTGAGGATCGATGAGAATTCAAAACCGGTAATAAAATCCCAGAGATATTATTATAAGTTATAATTGATAAATATTCTTCAAATTAGGAATTTTTTTCTAAATATTTAGTAACTAGTAATATCTACTAGTTACTAAATATTTAGTAATATTTATATGTACGGATCCTCTCAGATCCCCCCAGAATCCATCCAAAATAGATTTTTTCTTTAACAATTTTCTTACTTTCTTGATTGTAGTGTATATATACAAAGTTTAGAGAAAAACCGTTGACGCTTTTTTTCAAGTCAATCACAAAAGAAAAAAAAAAACAATAATCCAATCAATAAAGTGGTAATTGCGGTTGAACAATTTTCATCAACACCTTATAGTCGTGTCCTGTAGTAAGTAGCTCTAGGCGAAGTATTGTGTTTCAGCTTTCTGAGATCTTCCTTTCAGTTTTGCTGACCGCACACACACCCACCTACAGATCAATTTCTAAAAACCATTTATTTATTCATAATCAGGGCACCTCAAAAAATGTATTATTTCCAGCGAAAACTCAATTACAAAAAATTTGAAACTATCGTAATTCATCCATCCTCTTACAAGCAGCAATAAGAAAAAATAGAAATGCGTTGAAGTGAAGGACCCATCATTTCTCTTATTGCAATCCTCACAGTTGTAATAGACAACTTTTCTTTAAAATTGATTCTAATACCGTAAATACCTTTCTCACATTTATAGAACAAGTTTTGAGGAAATAATTTGAATTTCAAATGCTAACTGCATTTCATTGTATATGTAATAGGATCCGAAGAGAAGGATCTAAAGTAGAGAAAGATAGACACAAAATTGAGAATCTTACTCGCTACTTAAGCCAGACTAGAGTGGGAGATTCGGTATGAATACAGCTGCGCTAGCCCTACAAGGGACAGTCTTTAGAACAGTATATGCAGCAGTTACAACGCGTCAGCAACCATTACCTTTCCTTTTTTCTTAAACTAAATCTCTCGCTAGCTAATTATCTAAAGTCCTGGCAGTTTTGTGTCTCTCTCTATCTGCTTTAGATCCCTCTTTTCGGATCCTATTACATTTATATTAACAGATATAAACCTAAAAAACCTATATACCACTTTTATTGGATACTTTTTTCCCTAAAAAGTTGATTTTAGGTGAAGCTGTGACTTAAAAATTTTAAATTAGACAAATTAGTATTTCTGGGGTAGATGGTAGCCTTGTGCATGGGATCTGCTTTGTAGCCGCCTGATCTTAAAGTTAAGAACAACTTATGTTTATTAAAAAAAATCCCAGATTAAAAGAAAATTTGTCAATAAAAAATGTTATATGTGCAGTAACACAAAGTCGTGTGAAACTTTCAAAAAATAATTTGTTACGTTATAAAGATAATGGATAAAGTGAATTGGGGAATTAAATTTAACTTGTTTATTCACACTTCTACCGTTATATTTCTGGTTTGTTTATTTCTTACATTTTCTTCAACCATATTGTACTATTTATCGACTGTGTTTAACTTACTCGAGTTTCTAAAATTATCGATATATGAAAACTTTTCTCCACCATTGTTGTATTTAAGTGGGAACATAGAGAAGTAATATTTTACAGAATTCTTTATCATATTATGCATGCATCCTCAGCAGTCCCATGCTATTAATTCTTTCATAATCTCAACATTCATTATTCCGAAGTTATTAATATTTGAAATATTATTTTGTTACAATTTAGTATGAATGTATTCACATTAAATAAAAAAGTACTCCTTTCCTGTACTCCCTGTTCAATACTCCTATTTCTACCGCAGACCATATTTGTTACCTTCGACTAATTTAAACATGCGATTCACATGGAATAGCCATACGAGACTGTAATAGCACCCATCCACAGCAAGGAGAATGCAACCACAGCAGAGAGAAGAGTGGCCCTCTCTAGTTAACAGAGACTACTCTCTGACTTAGGCAGGCTAGAGTGGGAGAACCTGTGTATATAAGCCAGTGGGAATCTATCTAAAGCGATCTATCATATACAACTATACAACTGAACACCAGTCGTCGCATCATGTCATATCTCTACTCTCACCATTCATTCTATCATTTTCATTATAAAGTCCAGTGGAGTTAGTGTAAACTTAGCTACATTATATTAGTGTCAGCATATCTCGTTCATTTAGTCAAACCTAATTTCTATCCTCAACAACCCCATCATAGAGACATATACGAATCACCCTCAAAACCAACGCTACAGATTTCTGGCTAGACTTTCTAGAAATCTTTATATCTCACTGCAGTGCTCTCCAATCTAGACATATAGACTAAATCTGCATGGCACACCTATTAAGCATTCCTACCTCAATAGAATTCAAATCCATCATTCAAAAATCCTCTGCCGCATTGTCGACGCCCCTTTTTATGTCTCCAATTACACCATTCACAATGACCTCGCAAAATCCTAATACAACAAATTCCACAGTTATCCATTCCTCCATTCAAATCCCCTCTCGTCCAAGCCTTCTATTCAAACTCACTCCCAGGTAATCCCCAAAGACGGGCTGAAACGCCATTCTGGATATCTAATGTCACTTATCACTGGATAACTGCCATACATGACATTTTCTTTATATCAAATTTACTTGTTGCATTTATATATACGTATATCATGCAGTTGTAAATACTTAATAAATAAATAAAAAAAACAAGTTACTATTAATATTCAACAATGTTTTTGTATGCTAATGATGTTTAGAGTAAACAATCATTGTTTCAAATAAAAGTGATAGAACTATATGTGAAGAATGTGAATATATAAAGTTTATAGAAACTCACAGCAACCATTTTTGAGGAAAAAACTATCCTGTCGGGTTCCTTGTATTACTAAGTGTATATATATACATAGTGGGAGACCCACAAAACGTGTATTTTCGATAAAAACTGCATTTCCCAGGTTGTATGAATGCAATACCTTTTAATTAGTAAGAGAAAGGAAAAAAAAAAAAAAAGAGAAAAAAAGTAATATATGAAAGTGCATTCCGTTGATAATGTTATCTAAACAATACCGACTCAGATATATTATTTGATAAATGGCCTTGATGTTCGTGCGCTGTAACTATTCATTATATAGTTTATTTGACATTGCTTGCCAGTGAATGTATACATTGTTTATTTTAGGAAAGTTCTACTTACATAAGTAATAACACTACTCTTTCATTATTCTTTAAATGGAGGAATGCAGATAAAAAAAAAACTGGCTCTTATAGTTTTTTATATGTCTAGAACAATAATGAGACACAATGGAACGGATAATTCGTTTGAAATAATAAAGTAAAGTAATTGCCTATTTTTCAGGAGGGGCTTAACGTCCACAACTAACGTGGATGGTGGCGGAAGCACCTACTTTACCATTTGTATTTTTTTAAACAAATATAAAAGTTTAGTAGTTATACACGGGATTCGAACTGGGGACCTCCCAGTTACAAGTCCATGCTCATAACCACTACACCAACACCTACCTATCACTGCTAAGAATCAACATGTCCCCCACTACTACTATATTTGTGTTAAGGCATCTAAAATTTATACAAAAACCTTAAATTTGAAGGCAACTTGTCCACTCAGTAAGAGAAAGTTATGTGAGTTTTTTCACATAATATTTTTTTACTTTCTCTTACTCGTGGTATGAGGAAGTATTGCGATCGTGCCAAATTTTCGAAATTGAATTTTCACCGGAAGTACATGTTTTGAGGTCCCTTGAGTACAAAAATTGTTTTTAGCGAAAGGTCTGTATTTATGTGTGTGTGTGTGTGTGCGTGTGTATGTGTGAGTAAGTATTAACAGAATATCTCAAAAACGACAAGTCGCAGTAAGCTCAAACTACCAATTAAGTATTCCTTTTAGGAATTATGACCGCATTTGACACGAAGGTTTCGGCAAAAATCCAGTTTAATGAAACGCGTCAGTGTTTTCATTGAGAAAATTGAAGTAAACTGAAAAAAAAAAATACAATACAACCAACAAGTGTGAGTAACAAGTAACAGAAACATTACGTTGAAGTGGACTCTATACACGAACTTGGTTAATTTGCTCTGACGATGGATGATGAAAATCCGAAACTGGTCAGGAAGAACATAAATATGCATGCTACGACGGATAAAAT
>JAAEAF010007025.1:0-45844 GCA_011037195.1 Triatoma infestans
GAGAGACACACATTTTGTTACATGTAATAGCGTCACAGCGCCATTGGTGAATATTTTTCATCATTAGTTTTTCATCTCGTTAAGAGAAAACGGATCGTTGCACCCTGTGAACGATTCTTGTGGGGCCCCATCACGGCTCAGCACTCAAGTGTCTCTCAAGAGAATTTTTTCCTCATACATCTACATACAAGATTCATAGCTACCAGCCATTCAAACTCAGAGCCAACAGCCGCTTCATCTATCACCGCACCATCGTCCATCACTTTCCGTTTTGTTGTGAATATTTATTTCATATTGGATTGAAGTATGTAAGTGCCATACTTTTATAATTAACAAATAAACTATTGTGTTTCTGAACGAATTTCAATTTCAATTCAAATATAACAATTTCCTGTTAGAGGGTTATTTAGCCAGCACCTCTCAATTGGTGGGAGCTCTCTCGGGCGTAATACTCTCCCGCGGAGCATATCAAAAACAGGCAGAGTAAACACGAACCCTTAAAATCCAAGGCTACGTCCGCCTTCGTTTAAACTTTTTAGGCTGGACACCAGAAATATGGGATGGGAGAGGTAAATTTCAGGTCTATTAATAAAAAAAAGAAAAACGCTACTAATAAACTAGAAGATGATATGCGAAAAAGAAAGGGAAATAAAAATAAAATTATTTTAAGTAACTTTATTTGTAAAACATAACAGAACAAATAATTAATATCACCGACTGGGGAGACACAACTGTGTGAAGAATGTTGACTAAACTAGTATTATAAAGCAGCCTTGCAATGAAGTATGCAAATATCAATGGGCTCTTTTTTTTTAAAAAAATTCAATACATTTACACTGGGCATTTCCACTATTCCATTTTTACTAGTGTCTTTTTGTATACAATCTGTTACGAACGATTCATATTCTTTTAACCTGATACTATGACTGGTGAATATGGTTTTCATCAGTTCAATTGTACTCTTCGGTACGTACACATGCGTTTTGGATCAACTTTCACTATAGCCCAAACACTTATATAAGACCATAACTGTACATTCAAAGAGTCATTAGCTTTGAACGTTATAATAGCTTGTGAACAATCCGTTTCTTTAGTAACAGTATCAATAATCAATAAAATTGTAATCAGTGTAACAGAAATACCGCAACAACAAATTATAGAAAAACTTCATGATTTTATAAATAATGGTTTCACTGTCCTACTCATTACCGTTATTGGTATAAATAGAAATAAATTACACTGGCTCGAATCATGTGTTTTTTGTATGGTGTAATATATTATTAACATTATATATATTGCATAAGCAATGTTATCTGGTACTACTTTGTTTAGAGTTACCTTTATACCAGTAGACAGATAATAGATACCATCAGGATAGGATTTTATTAAGTTAGATATCATATTTTAGTTAAGACAAGTTTTAATTTAGCTAAAAACTAAATTGCAGTAGTGAACTTTTGAAATTCTGAATATGTGTGAAATTCGGAATATCCGAATATATAATATATATTAGTATGTGTGTGTGTGTGTGTGTGTGTGTATAGTGCTTTTGATCGGTTGGTCGTGTTAAGAAAAGGGCAACACTGATGATGGAAAGGAGGTTATAGTGTTATTCTCATTTCAAATATATGGTGATGGACGTGTGTTATGTGACTGTGTACAAAGTTTTGACTCAGTATCTGAAAGTACTCGCGAATAAAAAGCTATTGTTTTTTTGGCATAGTTTGCACACAATTCAGTCATGTAAATGTATAATTCAACTGACTAAGCTCATACAAGCATCGTGTAAGCATACTCTGACCTACCATCACATTCTCGCTAATAAATACAAACTTCCTAAAATCTATACCTAACCAGAAACAGCTACAACCTACATTCATACCAACTTTCACATGGTGGAGTGGAGTACTCGATATTCCTCGCACCCCTTCGCACCTAGCCTAAAGTTAAAAACTATTTGCAGTATTCACTATTTACAATTCATAACTTTTTACAAATATTTACAAGAAGAGAAAAATAATAATAATAAATAAATAAATAAAAAGGAAATTTAAATTAAAAATTGAAATTATGTACATATTTATTTACACAAAAGGGGATGGGGTACTCGATATTCCACCACCCCCATAAAACTTATCCTAAAGCATTCATACCATGATCAAGCCAATAAATACATTCATACTTCTTAGTCAGTTCAATCAAAGCATCTATTACAAAGGTATTGTTAGAGAATATAATATCCTCATAACGGAAAGGAGCGGCTATATTTATATGATTCCATAAACATTCTATCTCTTGCTGTTTTATACAAAGGACATATCATCACTATAAGTTCAAAATTTTCCTCCACATTACATACACAAATATGCACATTACATACATTACATGCACATTATGCAAATAAGCTCCACAAACGGCATGGTTCGATCTTAGACGGCTAACTGTCATTACCTTATAGAAAAAAAAAGCTATGGGACGCTCCTACTATCTGTTGGCTCAAAATTGCTCAGAAGCCAACGTTGCTTGCATCGGTTGTTAAAATAAATTCAAACTAATAATTGGGATATGCCAGAAAGAGTGGAGAAATGAATTTTCTTTTTAGAATTTGAAATGTCGATGTAGATTGAGGACACCATACAAACTTAATAATAATTTAATAATAATAATAATAATAATAATAATAATAATAATGATAATGATAATAATAATAATAACAGTCTTTATTCAGATAATTTTTACATATTATGTTGCAACAAATATTACTTATCGACATACTCATGGTCAGTGACCGTCTGAGGGGTTGTCAAATTAATGTATTTATTTTTAGTGCAAATATCCAAATATTATTTGATATAATAAAAAAAAAGGAATTAATTTTTATTTATTGAATTATTTTTCTTTTTAAACACAATAACAACTAGGGGTAACTTATACATTAGTAGTTAAACTGTTGGACACAAAAGTACCTAAATTTCCATGCGTTCATACAAAAATTTATTAAATTTGGCCATTCTTTGCCATTCAGATGCGAGAAAAACTCGTCAAAACTCAATTCAACCTTTTTCAAATATTGGACACGGAACTCAGCCAAGATGGGGCAAATAGCCACGAAGTGATAAACATCCTCCACCTCCGTTCTGTTACATAACGAACATAGTGCGACCGCTTGATTGAAGGCATATTTATTTAAATATAGCAGCTCTCCTCGCATTTTAAACAGCCAACTGATTCTGTTGGCCGGCATATTACTATATACAAATTTATTACCTGGCGTTAACTGCTTATACAAGGTATATCTGCTACTGTTAGATACCTTCAATCTAAACTCCGCAACCTTATTTCTCTGAATCAGATTTATTATTCAGAGGTGGATACGTCACCACTCAACACTTCACCCAATTCAACATTATATTCTGTGCATATGGCCTGCCACTCTTTATACCAAAATACTTGTTTATTTATTATTTCACGAGTTATTATATGAGGATATCTGGAAGACGGTAAATTCAAACACTTTTTCACGCAGTTTAAATCAGTTTAAACGTATACGGGATATTAGATTTAAACCAGTTTCCAAATAAATATTAAATAGGCAGCCTGAAAATAATATTAAATTCCAAATAAATATTAAATAAATAAATTTAGGCAGCCTGAAACACTTCTTCACAAAATATTTTAAAACAGTTTCAACACTGTCATATACCCGGAACCCCCACACGAGACAGCTTCAAAAACCTTTAATTTAGAGGTAAACGGTATTTCTCTATTTGTTAATAACGTATTAAAGGCATTCAGCGCAAATTTCGCGCTTTCTACTTTCTCTTTAAAGTGCTGATCTATTGAGAGTTTCGATGTCAGAGTGACGCCCAGGTATTTATAGGTATTGAGAACCTCAATTTCCTCTCCATTATAATACCATTTTTCATTTCTGGCTGAACGTCCCCCCTTTCTAAACACTATAATTTTGGACTTCCGCAAATAATCACCAAATTCCACATACCACAGTACTCGGCTAGGGAGTTTATCATTCTCTGAAGTGAGACCCTATCCGATGCCAACAATACTAGGTCATCCGCATATGCCAAAACCTTAATCACAGTGCCCTGTATTCTAATACCACCCTCCAGATAGCCATAGACATCATTGATGAACAGGGAAAACAGTAAAGGGTTCAACAAACATCCCTGCTTCACACCCATTGATGTTTCAAAAGACTCCGACAGGCCACCCTGACACAAACTTGGGCTGAGCATACAAACTTAATATTTTTCTTTGTTAAATCCGTTAAGGGTTTAGCTATTTCTGCAAAATTATATATGAATTTCCGGTAAAAACCTGCAAATCCTAGAAATGTCCTGACATCTTTTAATTTTTTCGGAATCGGATAGTTTTCGACTGCTTTTAAATTGTCATAATCTGGAGAAATGCCGTTTTTGCTCAATGTATAGCCCAAATATTTGCATTCCTCTTTGAAGAAGGTACATTTATTTAGGTATATACAAAGAATGCCCTGGTATAATTTTATGAGAATTTTTATTATGTGTTCATGAAATGTTTTGCCGTGAAAAATTAATATGTCGTCGAATGGCATATGTCAATGTAAACATTTTGTCCATTTGTCTTTAGTGACAAGCACTAGGTTTTTTAATCCGAATGGAAGAGTAAGAAATTTGTATGTACCGAATTACGTGATGAATGTAGTTTAGTCTTCTGATGATTTGTCATTCCATTTAGAAGTCTAATTGAATGAAATGCGTTTGATATGTCGAGTGTTGTGAATTATGTTGTGTCGTGTAATGTGGATAAAATGTATTGAATGCTGGAAGAGGATAAATTTCAGATGTGGTGATTGCATTTAATTTACGTAGATCAACCACGTACCTGTATTGTTTTCGTAACTGGATTATGTATTTAGGATCGACTCTTGTATGATCCGCAGCTTCTTCTTTACCAGAATTACCGGATGAGCCCAGTTACTAGTACTCGGTTCAATTATTCCTCTAGCCAGATTATCCTGTATGAGAGCTTTTAGTATGAGGGCTTCAGAGTGTGATAGTTTGTAAGGTCTACTGTGTACAGGCGGATGATTTTGTTATACCTGTAAATGTTGTGTTATATCTGTAAATTTTGTTTTGTAGTCTTTGTCACGTGTGAATGTGTCATAAAATGGAGAGAATGTTTCAACAATTTTGTCTGCTTGTTGTGGGGATAGATGAGTAAGTTTCTGGCGTAATTGTTGTTGAAAGGCGTGTAATTGTGTTTTTTTCTTTGTGCGAAAGTTGTTGAATGGAATTTATGGTGTGTTTGTGTGATGAATTTTGTATCTCTGGGTTGTAATGAATGTGGGCGATTGGTAAATGTTTGGTGATGGAGATGTCTAAACAATACTTACAATATACAATATATTGGTAAATTGTGTGGTGTTTATTAGTGTAATTGCAGAAGAATTATTATATACGTTTATCAGCGTGTGTGGCAAGTAAAGTCCTGTGGGCAGACTGTTATGTTGTGTCAATATTATGGAACCGTCTGGAATTTTTGTGTGAAGAGTGTACGTATTGACTATGTGAGTGCGTGCCGGAATTATGATTTTATTTCGTGTTGACAATGTTTCGGGTAGTGTTATGTTTATAATGTTATTGATCTGTGATGATGTGGTGTCTGTTAAGGATGGAATTGTTATTTTGCTGATGATAATGTTCTGATTTTTAAAACTGGTGATTGCACGATATTTACTAAGTAGGTCTCTCCCAATTATTACTTCAAATTCATTTTTTAATTGCAAAACTATAAATTTCCCCTGACTTTCCTTGTTTTCGTCCAGCGAGAAATAAACGTTTGACAGACCATAGTTGGGGATAATGTAATTCGTAATTGATTTTAGAATTATATTTGATTTTTCGTGCCTCGATTTGACATGCCTGGCATCTGTGTCGATTAATGCTTTAACTTTTTTGTTGTTAAAAAATTATTCGAATCGTGGAGTGCCGGGATGATTACAGTGTTAGCCGTTTGAGAAAACGACTGAGCATCTAATCGTTTTTTGAATTAAACCGCATGTCTTTGCTGTGTGCCTACGCTTTTCGCATATCTAGCATGCCGGTGGAATCCAACGGTTTGAATTATTGCCACTATTAAATTTATTATTGTTACTGCCATCATTATTATTATTATTATTACCATTATTATTATTTTTATTATTATTACTGTTATTATTATTATAATAACTTTGTTTTTTCTTATAAGAGATATTGCCTGAAGGGACGATAGCTTGACTGGTATTGTGGCTTTTTGCCAAAATTAGTGCGCGTTTTGTTTTAATTTTTATTCCAACACTCGCGGTTCCATAGGCAGAATTTGCACGGCGACGGTGAGTTTAAACTACGTTTCGTTTTTGTGGCGATGTTAGTATTTGGAATTTTTCCTTGCATTCATTGTGCCAGTGCATACCAGCACAATGTTTTCAAGGCGATGACGGCTTTGCCGTGATTCTATTGGGCGCATCTATCTTTTTCATCGCAAATATAGAACCTTGCAATGGTTCTGAATTCTCTATATCCGTAAGGGCTGGCTCCGGACCCCTCGCTTAGTATTTGTTAAACATTTTTAAAACTGATAAAACTTGAGAAAGTTGTATTTTATTAAATTAATTTTTGTAGGGTATTTTTTGTGAAGTGTTTGAACTTTCTGAGCTTGACGAGCCACAAAAGCCAGTGTACAGCTTTGTGGCTTTCTGTTCAGCGAGTGGTCTCCTGCGTGCACGTTCGCCGGGGTTGGACACCAGACGGAGTTTTTGGAAGTTGTAGTTGCACCATTTCCGTCTGGGCTAAAGGAAGATTAACATTTGCAGTGGGGACGGAGGCACTAAACCGCTCTTTCAGAGCGAGGGCTAAGCTTCAGCTTGAACTCACTGTATATATTGTACATAGTTGGACAAAGTTAAGTGTTTTTAAATGTATATAGTAATATTAGTATATTAGATACAAGAATGACGAGCACGCCGTTAAACGCTAGTTCGTCTAGTCCGTTCTCGGATATGGAGGTGACGCCACCAAGCTTGAAAAGCACGACTGGTGGCTTAAGAAAGAAACTGTTTGAAGACGAGCAACAAAAAGTTGCTGTATGTTCGATGGTGGTCAAAGAGACCACTAGTGACATGGTAGAAAATACTGCCGAGTCCAGCGGACACGAGAACAATAAAACTAACGTCAGTCACCCCCCACAGGGTATGTGACCAGTGACCCCATCCTCGAGCAGGTGAGATAGAGCTCGAGTTGATACAGTATTGCCAGGAGCCAAGCGTTAAAATAAATTAGACAAACACCTTGTACATTACAAAGAATGTGAAAGAAGTCCTTGTGTGCGAGATCCTGGCTTGAGGGCAAACTCGCCGCTGCCATCACCTAGACAGCTCAAAAGCAGCAGGCCTTGGAAACGGTTCTCTGTATATTAGAGAATACCGACCAAATCAAGACCGATCAACAAAGCTGTCGGTGAATTCGCGCGAGGCAGCCCATAAGCCAGTTGAGGTCAGTAGTGGCACTATACATATTAAAAAAGTAGACACTCTAAAAACCGCAGCTGTGCATTCTTATGCGAAAACGGTGTCGAAACGAAGCCAGCTTGAGGGAAAGCAGGCTAAACCTAAAAGAAAGAAAAATGAATAAGCAGCCTGAAAGGCAGGCAGCGAAAAAGCCGCTGCCGCAGAAAAAGCATGTGGTTTAATCAGTAGAGGCCAGCCACCAGACGAAGGAATTGCTCAAGGGAAGGCTAAATCCTTCTGAGGAAGGTTGGCAAGTCATGCCCTTCCGACGAGCAGAAATAAGGAGGCTCTGAGCAGGCGCAAGCCTTATTGAATAACGAAAAGTTGAGGCGTACTGGCTTCCAGGCTGAGCTGCCTAAGAAAAGGCTTCCGAAAATGATAATTTTTGATGCGCCAAGTGACCTCAATGAGGCGCGACTAATGTAAGCACTCTATGATCAGAACTTTGGATCGGTATTGCCGAAACCCGAATTCCAGGACTACTTTAGATTGCTGGCCAAGTCAGGTAAGAGCAAAAACGGGACACAAAACTGGGTAGAAGAAGTCACGCCAAAGATGCGTGAACTTCTACAGAAAGGAACCCTGAGTGGCAGAGTGTATGTGGAACAGCTGTAAGGTGATGGACCACAAGCAGGCGTCACGCTGCTACAAATGTCAAGTATATGGACACGTGGCGAAGTACTGCAAGGAGAAAGAATCGACTTGTGGACACTGCGCCACTAAGAGACATGTGCCCAAATAAAGCCAAAGCCACGGCATGTGCCGCCTGCAAAGTGTTCCGAAAACCGCACAGTCACTCTGTTAAGAGTCTGAAATGCCCAGCGTACCTGAATGCTTTAGACCAGTGATTCTCAACCTTTTTTTTGTTGCGGCACATATTTAACGATTTCAAAATTTGGCGGCACACAAAGAAAAAGATAAAAATTATTTACTTACTACAACACACTGCATAAATAGTTTATGACAAAAATTTTAAATATACGAAATAAACTAATATATACTACAATAATAACTAAACGTTTATTAAGGGATTAATTACAAGCTAATGATAAAAATATTTTTAATGCGAAATTTGAGCTTGATGTTTTTTGATAATTTCATTTATATTTGGTCGTAAAAATGACAATGCTACTCTCATATCGTCTTCTACATTTAACAATCTTGATCTTTTTTTAGTTTTAATGTTGGCTAATGCTGAAAATCCGAATTCACACAAATAAGATGTGGAAAACTGTAATAATATGTTTAAAGCTTTTTTGGCTATCATTGGATAATCGCATCTGATTCAAAATGAATTAATTGATTCTTCTGAATGTTTTAAAATTAAATCTCGATTATTGGAAAGCAAAATGAGTTCTTCCTCTTCATTCAAAGTTAAGTCAAATACAGAAGTATCCGTTATGAGAAATGGATTACGAACCCAATCAAATTTCTTGATATCTAATTTTGGGAAATAATGAATAATTCTCTCCTCTAATGTTGTCAAATGATCAAGAACAATTAATTTAATAGTTTTATAACTGTCTTTAGGGACTGACTCAAACTTTTCTAAATTGCCTTCCTGAGCTTTATTTTTCCATAAAGTTATTTGTTTTTTGAATCCCACCAGCTTATCGGTTGAGTTTAAGATATTTTCATTAGGCCCTTGCATACTTGAATTGATGTTGTTAAAAATAACAAAAATGTCTGATAAGTAAGCCAGTTTAGTACACCATATTTTATCTTCCAACAAATGAACAAATTCATAATTTTTATTTTGTTCAAAAAATATTTTCATTTCGTCTTTTAATTTCAGCACACGAGATATAACTTTTCCTCTGGACAACCATCTTACTTCTGTATGGAGTAACAAGGATTCGTACTTGGCTTCCATAGCTTGGCATAATTTACTAAATAATCTACTTTTTAATGGTCTTGATTTGATATAATTAACCATTTTAACACATTTCCAGAACTATTTTCAAATCTGATGGCAAAAATTTTGTAACAAGTGCTGCTCGATGCAAAAAACAATGGGTAACTAATATATCCTCATTCAGTTCTTTAACATGTGCTACAAATCCTTTTAGATGTCCAGTCATAGCTGGAGCACCATCTGTGCAAATGCCAATACATGACTTCCAAGAAACTTTAATTTCTTCTAAATATGAACTAATTACTTGAAAAATATGTTTACCAGTTGTAAAATCAGGTAACTCCCGACAACATAAAAATTGATTAATTATATCATTTTCTTGAATAAATCTAACGAATGCAATTAATTGAGCATTTCCTGTAATATCTGTTGTTTCGTCGACTTGTAGATTCGAATTTGCAAGAGTTTTTGCATTATTTTGCTCAATATTTTCTGACATATCTTTAATTCTGCGATGGATTGTATCATTTGAAAGTGGTATTTTGCAAATATCAATATCAGCTGATCCACCAATCATTGTTTTTACAATTTTGCGACAAGCAGGTAATATAATTTCTTCAGCCAAATTGTGAGGTTTTAAGTTAACAGCAATCAGTTCAGCTATTTCGTAAGAAGCTACTTGAGCCTTTTCAGACACACATACTCGTTTTTCAAAAACTTTTACTTCCTTAATTTTTGATGATAAAGACCTTTTAAAGTAGCTTTTATCTTTTGTTGAAAGCGAAGGATGATTAGTCACCAAGTGACGTTGGAGTTTGCTAGGAACCATAGCACTATTTGATAATTTAAAACCACACATCACACACTCGGGAACAACGATGTCATTTTCCATTGTAGAGGTAAATCCAAATTTCAAAAAATCATTATATTTCCGATGGACAACGTATTTTTTTGAGCAAGAAGTATTTTTACTTGTGCCGGGGGTTGGCTCATTAACTTGGTCCCTAACGTTATCATTATCACTATTATCATCATTAAACTTTCTTCTTGGCGTGGCGTTGATGTTGGTGAGCCTTTACTGCCAGCCGTCGTGCGACATGACGTCATCTATTGCCCATTTAAGCCGGCTCTTACGAGAAAATAGAGGAAAAAGATTATTGTAGCCGCCGATAAATGCATGGTCACCCATGTGGCACGATGACACGTTGGATGATAGAGGCAGGCACTTTGAGGTGTGTATTGTCTCGAATGAGGAGTGTATTGAACGTGCCGGACATTTAAAGACATTTGCAGGAAATGGAAACTACACTGAGCACAACTGGATGTAACCTTGCGTACAGCTTCTGCTGTTGACAGCGTGCAGGGGTGGAATATGGTAAACTGGGTGACTGGTGATCACAGGGCGATACTTTTCGAAGTTGCCTGGGACACCAAGCCATGTCCCCCCTACGAGGATCTAGAAAAATTCTCAAACAAAAGTGCTGATTGGGAAAGATATAAGTCTCTCCTCCAGCGCAGTATTGACACCATATATGTCCAAAGAGATACCATTGCCGGTGTCGATAAGGCGGTTACCGAGCTAACTGAGGCAATAGTTGGCGTAAGTGGGGAGGGAGATGCAAAGAAAATACCCTCTAGTCGCACGCGCCGTGTTCCTTGCTGAACACGGGAGCTAACAGCAGCCAAAAAAAATGTAGCCAGGAAGCGAAGATGATACCAGCGGGAACAAAATGATGAATCCCGACAGAGATATGTAGATGAGTCGGGGTGCCAGAAGGCGATATAAAAAGATGGTGTTCCAGGCCAAGACCTCAAGTGGCGGGAGTTTGTGGAAACAGAAGGCAATAGAGATCCTTGAGGAATTGTTTACAAGGTGCAAGCTAATAAGATAAGAACTGACCTGATACCAGTTAGTCTAAATACACATGGTTGCGGGTGGTGGGAGTCAACTGAGCACTTATTCAAAATACTCTTACCCAAGAATGACCCTCTGGATGACACGTTGTTGTAAAAAAGTCGTCGCAAAAATGAGTCACCCGCTCTGGCTGAATCCGTAACTGAATTTGATATATATGACGTAAAGTTTGTTATTGGCGAAATCAAGAATAAAAAGACTCCAGAATGGATATGATAAATGGAGAAATTGTCCGGAAGAATGAGGACGTTCTAAGCCAGTATCTGCATGACCTTTTCAATGGATACCTATGACTGGGATACTTTCGCAGTCAATGAAAAAAAAGGGCTTGTAAAAGTATTATATAAAGCTGGGAACAAGCCCATAGATAATGCAAAGTCGTATCGATTGATACAACTCCTATCTGTTTTTGGGAAACTGCTGGAGAAACTGATCATAATGAGATTAAAAAGCTTCATCAGTTTCAGTCCCAGCCAGTATGGTTTTGTATCGGGAAGATCGACGACAGATGCGATATCGAAAATCCTTGAATTGGTGCGTGGCAGTGGGCACAAATACGTACTCACAGTTTTCCTGGACATTTCTGGGGCCCTTGATAATGTCTGTGGTCGTGTATTGGAGTCACTCAGCAGAAGAGATAGTCCACCAAATATTCTGAAATAGATTCAAAGCTACCTCACCCAAAGGAGTGAAGCTAGTGACTCAAGCCGGCGAGACTTCAAGGCCACTAACCAAAGATTGTCCGCTGGGCACGGTGGTGCCGTGGCCCGTTCCTGTGGAACCTAGTTATGGATGAATTGCTAGAGCATATTGAGAATATGTATTATTGTGATTCGGTTGCATACGCCGATGATCTCGCAATAGTTGTCCATGGAGATTCTCGGCGTGAGTTAGAGGAGCGTGCTAGCGCTGTTGTGTCCCGAATAAAAAATTGGTGTCAAGGGGAGAAGCTTCAGATTTCGAATGAGAAGTCTAAAGTGATGCTCATGAAAGGCAAACTTCATCCCAGTCGTCCTCCCTGGTGATACTGGTGTGGCCCTAACCATTTGTAGGGGCGTGATAGAGAATGTTGCGACGTACGCAACTACGAGCTGCACATGCAGTCAGGGGAGGGGAGAGAACTGGCCGGGATATTGCAAAGAGTTGATGAAAAGTGCAACAAATTTTAAAGACTTTGTTGAGTTTCTCGCGAAGTAGAGGTACTGCGAAGAACTAGACGTATACGTAGCGGTCCGTCTCCCCGTGACAGGGACGGAAACTTGCCTACTATTTAGGCAAGGCTAACTGACCATAGGCACCGGTTTCGGCGTTATGCGCTAGGTACGGTGGCGTGTAGTGTGCTCAAAAATAATAGTAATGTTCCTAAGGGCTGTGGCATAGGCTTGCGCCTCATTGCGAGGGTTTCAGGGAGTTTTATTCGAACTTGAACTTCAATTGAATCCGGTAAAGATTTATTAAGGGCATCAGTTGTTAATTTGCCTACTAAATTTTGCAGGGTTAGCAATGGGTTTTCCTGCGCTTTAAAAATCAATGAAATGGAAATATGCTTGATACGATCAGAGAAAGCCTCGGGCTAGTTATCTGTTCTAATAGGACTATTGGGGTTTTTTCTTTCTTAACTTTGTTATGAGATTTTCTATCGCCTCTGATAGGTTAAAGGGACGTTATTGTTGCACATTGATTTTTAAATGTGTCAAAATAAATCTTTGCGCGACCAGTCAATTTAAGAATTAAAATTTCCAATTTTCTCGCGTAAGACCAACCAGAGAGGACACTGTAATTATTAAGTTGGTCTATGAAGCTCGAAATATCGCTGTAGTGCGATCCATCGAATTATTATTTATCATTTGTACATTCCTAATATTCACGGGATTTTGAGAATTACACTTATTTAAAAGATAAGCGATTGCCTCATCGGCAGTTTTTTGCTGACATCAAAGTTGCTATTTTATTAATTTTCGATAAGCGTTCTTTTAAAACTAATAAATTACCGCCTATTGAAAGATTGTGTTGTTTTAGTTTTCAGATGATATCGGCTTTTTTCAAAAAAAGAAAAAAAGTCGATAAGGTACAAAAGAATGAAATGTAAAAATATTAAAAATTGAAATAAATTTTGTATTAAATTTAAAAAATAGAATAGAATAGCAAAAGTGTAAATATGTAAAACTGAAAAAAAAATTACTTACTTTTTTTTTCGAAGGCTGAAGCGGAATTCGAACAACGCTGCCACCAATATAATGGATGAGATAGGTGGAGAGAATTTGGGTCTGGTTGAAGAAATAAGACTGGGTTAACATTGGTTAACTATGTATAATAATAATGCGTGGCACTATCTGTCTGGGCTTTACATTAGAGAACGGTTAAGGTAGATTGGAATGACACGTAGTGACTGGCCAGAATGTTGAACTATAGTGAACTATATGTTCTGGACTGTCCGTTGCTGTATTTATCTATAGTCTCCCAATCCAGTCCGAGAGAGTGGTTGGGATCGTTTTCTCTTCTCTATACTGTCTTTGGTTGTCTTCTCACTACTCTCTTTGGTTCCTATTACATGATGTAATGTGTATAAAATGTATGTAAATATGAGTGAAAGTGAGCTAGATTTGCCTGTGTGTTGGCTAAACCCAATTAGTTCACTACGCAACTAATTCTGCAATCCTTTTCATTAAGAGTGCGAGTGTCGGTGGTTCCTGTTATCACAGGTACACCAGTGTTGAGAACATCATATCCAAAAAATATTTCCTCCGATTTTCACAATTTTACCGTACTCCGATATATAAGGTGAGGAGTTATGTGTTTACCTTTCCTCAGCTAAAAATAAATCTATACATGAATTTGGAAGGTTCTTTCAAGTTTAGTTGTTCAGATCATTTCCGAGGAAGTCATTATAAACCAGACAGTGGTAATCTAGATGAGAAAACATTTCGGTTGAAATGAATACTTTATTAAATTCTCCTCTAATAATACCTTCGTTTTTTTTTTAGTAATATTGAACTTTAGACAATTTCTTTCGAATTAAGAAAATATTGAAGAAACATCATGCAGAACATCATCATCAATGAGCTGAACTGTGAGGGAGAGAATGAGCGTACAACGGCAGAGAAATATGCCTGGCAGTGGTGCTAACACTTCATGTTTTATTCAGATAAATTCCCGCTAACTTTAATCTAATGTAAGGCAAAACCAACGAAAGTTTAGTAATGTGATTGTTTCACCATAGATTTTTAATTCCACACAAATTAAGAAGAAAAATTGCGATCGTGCCAAGTTTTCAAAATTGTGTTTTCACCGAAAATACATGTTTTGCGGCCCCCGAAGTGAGAAAAAATAGTTTTTCGCGAATGGTGTGCGTGTATATTTGTTTGTGTGTGTGTGTGATCAAAATATTGCAAAAATGAAAAATCGCAAGAGGCTCAAATTAGTATTCCATTTGGGTACTGCCACCGCATCTTACTCGAAAGTTTCGTTCAAATTCCATCAACCGGAAATGCTATTTCATCATTTTAAAGAAATACAGTTTTTTCACGATGTTCCACAAACTTCCCTATATGGTATACTGTCAATAATTGCTTCTTTCTTTAGTGGCAATGTCGGCCTCTTCATTGCCAGTAATGATGCCACAATGTTCAGGTATCCAAAAAAATTTGGCTATAGTAATTTTCTAACAATCCTTATAAAGATAGACAATATTTTTGGTCACATTATTAGTACTGAAAATATAAAGACGGGTTGTTAGTGAGGTGAATGTTGCTACGTCACGGACCTCTTTTAGCCATCTGATTGGATCCCTAACAGTTTAAGGAGACACCTCTACATTAAGCCATTCCTATTCCTCGTCTACTTTACAATTATAGTAATATATAATTATGCTAAAGGAATAAACTAATTATAACTTATTTCGCAAATATTATAAATTACTGGCAAAAATGAAAATGGCAGAATATCCGACGAATTTGGAAGAAACGTATTTAAACACTATTATAATCTAAAGCCTTAGCTTATAATAGTACCGTAGGAATTAGAGAATTCCTGAGCGATAGAATTCAGAGTTCTCTCCTGTTCTGGTGTTAACGTGTCTCTGCTCCTTAATCCTTCACTGGCTTCTAATCCATCCAAAGTTTCTGTCATAGTCCAGGAAATGTCTGGTACAACACCCATTATTTTCCAAAAATCTAAACCAAGAACCAAGGTGGAGGTCGCATATAGGGCAATTAACACGGGCAATATTCTTGTATTAGCTCCCACTTCAAGTGGGACCTGAAAGTTAGCAGTCTCGACCATTAGCGACAGTAACACGTATATTAGAGGAAGTATATTTCCTTAGGCCTAGCGATTGCAGAATTTCCTATCCCCGTTGATTAAGCACAATGGGTTCGCTTCTGAATCTAGAAGACCTTTCATGGCTTTTCCATGAATGGTTACTGTAAGATATGGTCTTTGATCGCTGGGTATATTTTCCAGTGTTCCTCGGAAGCGGTCTATTATACAAGAAAGTCTAACAGTTTCTAACCAAGCAGCCATTCTTCTCTGGAAGTCCGGGTGTACTTTGGCGAAGGCGTAGCTGGACTTTTCACTTGGCGTTTAATTACGAGATCCTTTATGACACTTTTGGCACATCTTGTGGCACTTTTGGTACAATCATTTAGATCTTTATTGTCACAGGAGACACAGAATTTCAGCTTTAGTTGGGGGCAATGTTGGAAGCGATGGCCCTCTTCTTGACAATGCCAGCATGTGCTTGGCCGCATCTGTGAAGGTTGCAGTAAGCTCTGGTTTGGCTTCGATTGGGCTGGAGCTCTGCAGTGCTGCATAGAGTTCTTGATGTTATCTCTGCCATCTTGACACTCTGGCGAGGACACTGATATGCCACTTTTGGCTCGAAAAGTTTTTCGTTGAGTTGGAGGTTGCCGAAAGTTTTCCATATGCACTCTATCTTGCTGTATTCTCCTTCCTCTTCTCAGTAAATCGTCAAAGGATTTTATTTCCAATCCACTTAAGCAATCATAATAATAGGGAGTTAGATTTCGGAGTACTAATCTCACTTTCCGATCTTCAGGTAGATCTTCGGTTACGCGTGAAAAGTACGTTTTCGTGATTGCCACCTAGGTTGTAAATTTCTCATTGTCACCCTGTGTGCGTGCGAGAATTTTACGCATTAACACTTCTTCATAATCACTATCTATTCCTCTTTTAGTAATTGCACGATTTCATCCCAAGTTCTAATATCATTCCAAATGACCTTGAACCATAACAAAGCTGGTCCGATGAAGAAATCAATAGCTCTGTCGAAAAGGTCTTGAGGGAGAGCGTTTCGCGCACAGCTCAAATAATCTACATCTGCTAGGAATCCGCGCAGGCTACTCCCATGACGTCATCTGAGAACTTGATTCCCCACTCCTTGATCGGGACAAGCTTTCGATGAGCATCTTTGTTCCTTAGCAACGGCCTTCTCTTTATTCGTTCCTAAGGGCATCAGTAGTGGCCCCAATGAAATATTTAGTTCACTTCCGGTATACTCTTCCAAGGAGCCAATAATAACATGAAAAGATTTCTTTAGTTGGTTTTGGGTCCTAACTTTCTTTTAGCTTGGTCAACTGAAATACGTTCAATTCTACGTTTTAAGTATTAAGATCTCGATTCTGTTCTTTAGATTTGGTTGCTTATCCACCTGGTACTGTCTGCAAACAAATATAAGGTTTGTACGAAAAATACCCTTTACAAACCTTATTTTAATTCTGGTGTAGCTTGTTAATAGAAGGAGTCACCTAGAATCAGTCAGAGAAATGGAATAACGGAGTAATGGAATGGAATCTGTCAGAGATATGGAGTGGCATCTGCAGGGTTAAGGATGAGTCACTAAATCAATTCTAAAGAGTACAAGTTACCACATCAACTTTGACAGCTAGCTAGTCAATCACGTTAGCTCACCACTCTTAGAACAAACAAGAGTTCTAACTAGCCTTCATAATCACTTCGTATATATAAGTACAAGTAGCCATAAGTTCAAGAGACTCATATCAGATCATTATTTTTCACCCTACCAACATGATTCATGAATTGCTCGGTCATTCAGACCCTCAATGTCTCTTCTCTCTTTACTCAGTAAAAAAAACAATAATTTCGTTATTTAATTTGTATTTAGAAATTTTTGATAAGAATTGTCCTTCTAAGCACATGTCGCTGAAAGATTTGAGATGAGAATTGTCCTTCTAAGCACATGTCGCTGAAAGATTTGAGATGGCTATTTAAAATAAGAGGGGAATTATTATTTTTGAGTTTGACACTCTGGGCTGAGCGAAAGACAGAACTCTGCTCATTGTGTAATCGCAGAGCCAAAGAGCACATTATGCTCTCTCTTGCGAATATCCTATATTAGTGGAGTTTCTCCTATATTAGCACCACCTAGGTTTGAGTTCTCTTTCAATGCAGTCTCTTAGGTCCTTCTGAATTCATTGAATTGCAAGGGGGTTAATTAAATACGTACGCTCTGCATGATTCTATAAATATGATTTGGTACAAAAGTTCAATTTTTATATGTAAATAATAATAATATTTTTATTAGAGTGTGAAACTACTGTTATTTAGAGTGTGAGACTAAGTTTGCTCTGTGCAAGTCTGTGATGTCGCACTGTCTGAGAGGCGCATCCTAGGGATGGGCGAACCCCGAAATCGGTCGATGACCAAAAAATGAAGCAGGCTACCACGGAAAATGTCTCTGATGTTTTCCAGCTCTGCGGAACCAACCACCACAACAAATAATATTTTATTTAAAACTTACATAATCAGAGTGATTAATAATAATATTTAAGGCTTAGCAATTTTTATATATAATATAGAGTAAAATATAGAGAATGATACATATATCATTCTTGTATAATTACGTCATTGTTCCCACTCACTATTCTTTTATATTTATATCGAAATCAAGTAAGAAATTAATATCTTTTACTTTATTTTACTTTTTCTTATTTTCGTTGTGAATGTTTACTTTTGAAACTGAAAACTGATCATATCAACCTTTATCCAAGCCGTATATACCGTTGTTTAATAGCAAATTGTCTATTTGATTTTTTTTTTGTGTGATTTTGAAATAAAGTATATTATTATTATTATTATTTATTACAATAAGTAAATAGGATGAGATGATATCTTGATGTAAGGAGCAAAACGAGAGAGTAACTACCCTATGGGGGAGCCCTCTCTAGGAGATGCCGTAGTGATCAATTCCGAAAGAAATCTCAGGGCCATTGACGATTCAAATGGCGAGGAGCATAGCAGTAGAGGCTGCAGGCTGTACAAATGGATTAGAGCAATGAGAGAGAGCGGTGTGGTATTTGAGATATATTGTCTTGGTAAGTTGTACGTGAAGCATGTTGAAGTCTTTAAGGAGTCAATAAAAAAGTATAATTTATTATAAGTACAAGTAGCCAGTTTGTGTATTTCCGTTTACACATTTTTCACAATTCGGTATTTCACACTTATCAATTTCTGGTATTACAATTTTCTACAACCAAAATTTCTCCCCCCCACATGCCTCTCAATGACGGTATTTATTTCCTCAACCTTATCCTTTCGTTGGCACTCGTATTCATTCAAAAGTTAGCCAATTTTGATATATGCCATTTTGTGTGACTAATTATTCCTAAGAATGATTGAAAATATGCGTGGTATAATCCGCATCTTTCATAAAATATACCAGTTTATTAAGTGTGGAAAATAATAATAATAATAAAATTTCTAGAAATATTACCAAAATTTAATTAACTTTAAGTTAATTAAATTTAAGATAAAAATATTATTTCAAACATAATAAAAATTAAAAATTCAGAGTTTTCGTAAAGAGTGAAAGGAAAAGTTAATTTTTCTCTTAAAAAGAATGAAAAATAGAGAAAAATGTGAAAGTAAATGGAGTAAAAATGTATTTAAAATTGTAAAAGAAAACCGCATGTATTTCTACATGCTTGAGTTTTTCATTCAAAATTGGAGGAGGGGGGGGGGGGAAATTGGCCAACCACACATAGATAAAAGAAATGAAAAATAATAAACATGGGGTAAAAAAAAACAAAAAAAAAAAACGAGAAAATCTAACTAGACAGTTAGTAATTAAAGTTATGAAAACCAGTTCAAAGAATTTTCCAGCGTTGTACGGATTTCATTTACAGTTTTCTTTTTTTTTGGTTTATTCTTTTTTTCAATTGTGTACAGAGTAAAATCTCTGATGGTTTAATTGGAGGAATTTAAATGAATTGAGAAAAAATGGTTACAATAAATTCATCGTTGAAGTGATATTAATTTCTCTTTGTTCGTTTTTGATAATCTAACCAGCCAGTTTTTTTTTAAAGTGCCTTCTTCGTGTACTTTACACGAGAAACAAAAGGAGCGTTTTTGTTTTGTTTTTTTAGAGGTGCTGTTAATAGATATAGGTGGGAAATTCGTTCCAATTTTTATTTTGATGAAGTTTTTCAAGAATGATAGTTGAGAATTGATGCTATTGAATATTTTCTCACACTAGACTTTAAGTACCCATTTATTGGAATAGTGCATAGCACAAACAAGAAACGAAATAATCTGGTGCAAACACACAAACGGCATTCTCCTAATGCTGTTATATATAGAGATAGTGTAGAGGCAAGTAGTAGCCTACTAACCCATCCACTTGGTACACAAGTGATTATGTTATATTCCACAAGAGAGTGCCAATAACATTGAAACGATATAGTTGAAATTTAGCAAAACTATCTAAAATCAATTTTGCTGGCGGGAGTCGGAGAGGATGTTTCAAATAAGACTGATAGCTTTATAATGGTAGAACCATATATTGTATTGAAGTAGTACTTTTAAGGAAAGCTTTTACCATTTAGAAACCGCCAAAAAATAAATTTTTCCGGGTAAATGTTTCAAATAAAAATGCGTAGATGGTACATGAAGTTATCCAGTTATAAAATGGTATGACAGTTCCCATCAGTTACCCAAAAGGTCGCAAAAGAATTGGGATAAAGGGCGAGTCTGTCATGGAATTTGTTGCAACTGGACTTTGTTAAATCGTGTGTGGATTATGTGGTTGAATAAGCAAGCATTGACTTGCGTCGAAGGATTTTTAGATTGAAGGGTTTGTATTCTGCTGGTGGATACGTTTTATGGTACCATAGTAATGTTCTAGTTCATATATCCTGATGGGTGCGATTAATGGAGTATAGAGTGGGTATTTTGTCTGTGCCGTTAGTTTGGAGCGCTTGTCAAAGACTGTTAAGTAAGCAGTCTGAAATGATTGTTGAAAAGGGAAATTCGTTTAAGTTTGGTGTGTGGGTTTTATGGGCATACTACTTGTTTAGATACTTACTAAGATAAGGAACATAGCCTGCGTATTGTATAGGAGTGTTGAGTAGGTAGACTGGAGGAAGAACTTTTTTGTTTAAGGTCAACAAAATTTACACAGATCAGTTTCTAGAAATCACTTTTTTGGTCAACAGAAATCCCTTGAAACGTATATTTCCGATGAAAGCTGGATATCGAAGATTTCTCATGATCGCAACACTTTCTCTCTTTTTCAGTAAATAAATAAAAGTAATTAAAAAACAAATAAAACAAGTATGTAAATAATTTACCTATACCTTTATGAATGAAGAGTCAAGAGTGGTGAGGCCAATTATTTTAAATATATATTTAGAAATGAATAAATAAATAAATAAATAAAAGGATATCCCAACTTAATTACTAAGACCACAATCAGAGTGCGCAGGGTTATTATCTCTATGTAGGCGCGCCATAATTCCTTAATGACTTCATCAATCAACCCTCTTATCTATCATTTGTATCTGAAAGTGTCCCATTCATTCTATGTCCCTCTACTCTTCATCTTTTACAAACTGACAGTAGAACAATATAATTAATTTATATATTTTTTTGTTTTTATGTGTATGGTGTGTGTCTGTTTCTATCCGTTATCAAATAATTTTATCGTTTTATATGACGAAGCCGGAAGTGAATCCTTGCATTCCGTTGGAACCATAATGATCTACTTAGAATGATTATGTAATAATGAGACATATACTAGATAACTTTTTTTTTAGATTGATTATTAACAATGTTATATTCAGCCTTTGCAAGTGCGATCATTTAAATGCTATAGAAAAATTTGGAATTTCTTTATAAACTTGAATACTTGAAAAACTTGGAGAAAGTAATGATTTCTACTTTCTCTTACTGCCGTAAGTAGAAGTTAATGTTGGATGTGGAGTCTGTTACTGGAAATACATATTTTGCGAAAAAACTGAATCACTCACACGACTTTCTCTTGCTGCTGTTAATAATACAATCATAAATATGTATAGAATGACAAATTTTCTTTAAACTTCAGAATTTATTCATTTGTCCTAACATTTTAGTCCAAAAGAGAGCGCCAATAACATTGAACCAAGTCCATATAGCATTTGAAATTAACGTCAAAAATTCTGCAGAACTACCTAGAAACTAATTTTTTTTTTTTCCAGAAAAATAGTTCAAAGAAAAGTGATAGATTGTACAGTTACCTTTCCAAGTTTAAAGAAAATCATTGGAACCGAAAAATCCCCCTAAAACTCAAAAACCTATTGTGTAACGTAATGGTGATATTTTTCAAATTTTGCAGTTTTAACCTATATTTCTAATTTATATGAATTAGAGCCATAAATCCCACTCATAGGTGATGGAACCAAAATATATTTACCATTCACCAAAAATGTTATGTCTAATACTAAGTGGACCATGAAAACCACTCAAAACATACATCTCCGGTATGAAAACTCCAATTCGACACGAATGCAATACTTGCTCTTGCCAGGTGCCCCCTATCGCTATATTCACTTGTTATAATTTTGTTCTCCCGTGCTAATAAAATAAATAATTTAGCTAATAAAATTTTCTAGGAACAAAGTTAAAAACGATAATGTGCTAGGTCTCTGTATATATAGTTGACATATATAGTTTAAGGGAAAAAGTTACGTGTTTTTGTGGAGGAAATCGCAGAAAACTGTTTAGTAAAGTCGCACTTCCGAGCCAATCGATTTTCTTCAAACTGAGAATTTCCGCAACGTACGAGGGTCATTCAATTAGTAACGAGACAAAGCGTTGTAGCTCAAAATCGATTTAGTTTGGCTACTTTTCAACATAGTCCCCAGCAACATTTATACACTTAGCACTTACATTTAATAATTGCCCATTTAGCTAAGTACGCAATTGCCTATTTTCGTACGAGAATTCAGGGTTCGAATCCCATGAAAGCAGAGTCGGTGTTGACCCAGCATCATGAGATAAGTGGTAGGAAGGTACCTTAGTTGGTAGCGCAGCTAGATAGTGAAAGCATGAACTAAAACGGTGAGAATACCATACTTCCCCTACGTTACTTGCCATGCGTCCCCTAATACAAGCTGCCTCTCATGTGCTGTTGTGCTATAGGTTTTTAAAATGTAATTTGTTTGGTTTATAACTGAAAATGTTTCTTTAAACTTGGAAGCTTTACTAAAAGCAAAACATAAATACATTCCAGATTGTCAGAGACATTTTCCGTGGTAGCCTGCTTCATTTTGTGATCATCGACCGGTTTCGGGCGTTCGCCCATCTTCAGAATGCGTTTTTCAACAGTGTGACAACACAGACATACACAGAGCAAATTTAGTTTACACACTGACTGGTGTTTTTAACTGTATTAACACTAAACTCTTAAACTAGGTCAAGGGGTATGGTCAGCTGGGTGGGAAAAAAACGTTTAAAATAAATTTAAATTAAATAAAATAACGATTTAAACTAACATCATTTAAAATTAAGCGATTTTTATAATTAAGTTTTTTATAATCATGCATCCACTCATTATTTCACTTTTTCACATAACATTCACATCCTCGCAAATATGTATAGCTAAATATGTTTTGTTTTTTTTATAATTAAGTTTTTTATTATGCATCCACTCAACATATCACCTTTTTTACACAACATTCACATACATCTTAAAACTTAATTATAAAAATCGCTTAATTTTAAATGATGTTAGTTTAAATCGTTATTTTATTTAATTTAAATTTCTTTTATATATTTTATATTTTATTTTGATTAGTTATTTGTAAAGTAAATCTCCCTCCAACAACAGAGTTTAAAAATTAGACCCCCACGTGTGGGTTCCATTTTAAGGAAAATTTGTGCCTTTAACAACCCAACAAGTTTTTTTCTCACCCAGTTACCATCACCATACCCCTTGACCTAGTTCAAGAGTTTAGTTTTAAATACAATTAAAAACACCAGTCAGTGTGTAAACTGAATTTGCTCTGTGCAAGTCTGTGTTGTCACACTGTCTGAAAAACGCATCCTGAAGATCGGGCGAACGCCCGAAACCGGTCGATGATCACAAAATGAAGCAGGCCACCACGGAAAATGTCTCTGATGCTTTCCAGCTCTGCGGAACCAACCACCATAACAACATTCCAGATTAATATAGGTAGATTATGATAGTCGTTTTTGAGGGCACAGAATATAACTCAACGAGACATCATTTTATGAAAGCCTTCTCTTCTGTTTATCTGTAGCAGGGATAATTTCATGTAATGGCAATTTTTAAAGATAAAACAACTTGCAGATTCTATAGATCACAATTTTACGGAAAGAATCATTCAAATAAGCGATAAGATTTATATTGCAGGAGAGAAAGTAATAATAGTTGTGTGAAATGGAAGAAAATAATAAATCCTAATGCAAAGTGTATAGTGAGTAAATTGTGCCCATATTTCTCAATAAATAAATAAACTGACTCGATGGCTGTGTGTGAGGCGATGGAGAAATAGAGAACTCCTTTTAGTGATAATATTAGGATAGTAGATCCGAGCACCTACTAGAACTGGACAGAATTGGTTTGATAGCATTCTGATTGGTGGCAAATGCGGTTAAAACCAATCATGGGTATAATGCAAAAGAAAAAAAATTTGCTGTGAAATACTCACGCAACTCTTTCTCTTACTCCAGTTCTCAAAATTATAATTGACAAATTTTATAGATAGTGTACGTACCAAAAGGAATTCGTCGAAAACTGAAAAACTGTTCAGTGAAAGTGCACTTCCAGTTTACTAATCTTCTTAAAACTCGGAATTTAGGCTATTATTTATTTCTAATTAATTTTGTTTTGATGATAGAATTGTACAATCAACTATGATAGCACTTTAGAGAAAAACATAACCCGACCCCTCCCCTAAAAGTACCTTAAATGAATTTTCCCAGAGAAATGTTTTAAATAAAAGCTGTACATCTTTGTATATGTAGTTTATATACGAAGTTTCAAGAAAATCGTCGAAGCCATTTTTGATAAAACGCGAAAAAGTGAAAAAAAATCATTTAGTAATGTGGTACGTAAATGCACTTCCGATCATCCGATTTTATCAAACTCGGAATTTCAACAACATATTTAATTCTAATTAGCTTTATTTAGACGTCAGAGCTGTATTTATGTCTGATAAACTGAAATAGCACTTTAGAGGAAGCCGTAATCACACTCCTCTCCAAAAGTACCCTTAAATTAATTTTTCTGGAGAAATGTTTCAAATAGAAGTTGTAGCTCTTTGTATGTGTAGTTGATGTACTAAGCTTCAAGAAAATTGTTGGAGCCATTTTAGAGAAAATTGCAAAAAAGTAATAAAAAAAAAGTCAGCTTTTAAAGTGGTAATTCCGGTTGAGGAATTTTGTCAGATAATAACGTACTATCAGATCCGATGGTGATCCCTAAACCGAATATCAAGTTTCTACAGTTTTTCGTTTTTGGGCTATGCTGTTCACATACACACACACACACATACACAGACCATTTGCTAAAAACCACTTTTTTGGACTCATGGGACCTCAAAACGGATATTTCCGGTGAAAACTCGATATCAAAAATTTGACATGATTACAATACTTCCTCTTACTAGGAGTAAGAGAAAGTAAAAAATTAACGCAATATAACCGCAAATCTGGTATCTTGAACTTGGTTAATTCGCCATGGCATTGGAGAGACTATAATCTCCACCATGGGATATAATAGTAACCCCGCCGTGGGGATATAGTAGCTGTATTGTGTTCCTTCATAGTGGAATAATCTCCTCGTAGTATAGATTTTAAAACACATTGACGACGGATAGGAAGGTTTTTTGGGAGGTCAGGGGAATAATCCATTTAGTTTTCAGGAATATACATGTTAGAGTAGAAGTTGGTGAGTAAAAGTTTGTGGGGGGGAGTGGGCTCTACTTTACTTCTAAACTGGAATATCTCTTCTTCTTTCTTTTGTCCTAGGGTGGGCTCTCGTTAGCCCCACTGGACTACCAGGACAATCCTACCCAAACACACTCCCAATATACATTCTCATAGCCTTCTTCTGTTTTATGTATATATATATCAACATCTACAGACATCAGTGAGAGGAGCTAAAATTTATAGCTTGCGGTATTTTGGGATGGCTTTTTGGAAGTTTGGGAGGTTGGGAGGAGGAGATGGAGACCTAGAGACTAAGAGAGCGAGAGAATGACAATGGATAAGCTACCAGGAAGGCTACTAAGCGCTATCAACATAGTAGAATTACTTTATGCTCTACTGAATGAGAGAGAGGTAAAAGAAAGAGTATACGGAGAAATTGGATGATAGGAACGATAGCCTAGACTAGGACAACAACCCAGCTTGAATATATATACGCCTGGATTCCAAAACTCCAGTCATATAGCTTTCCACCACTATCCCAACCGTTAATCCAACAAGCACTGGACTACTAACCTGGTGCACAATGTACAAAGTATCCTCCCTTCATTTTACAACCAGGTTTTAGCCTAGGTCATGCGACCATAATAGCCTGATGTATATATACATACAAAATCTTATTACAAATTAGTTTCTCTTATGTAAAGTTATTCTCTTTCTTCCTCACTCTCACTTCCTCTCACTCTCCTGCTCTCTATCCATCCATTCCCTTCTTAATAACTCTACCAATAACCTAATTTTCATTAGGTCACGGCAAATAGTAATTATGTCCCAAGTCCATTGATGGCAGTTAATTTTATTCGCATGTAATTTAAAATCGCCAATTGCCATTTGGAAACCAAATTGGTAATATCTGTGTTAATGTATTGTGACATTAGAAAGGTAAAAATTACAAAAAAAGAAGTAAAAGTAAAAAAAGAATTAAAAATGTTATATATTTGATGAGACAGTAAAGTTTTGTATCTTCTAGAAACAAGATAATTAACACAAACACAATATTAATTACAATAATTAAACGCTTTTATTGTTAAGAAATATTTGTGATAAAAATCTGGTAAAATTGTAAAAGGAGATCCATAAAAATTTGGTTTTCGTGTTATTTTCAGCGCAAAAATCACAAACTTCAAAAATAAGCAAAAGGTGTAATTTTCATTACAAAATTCGACCACAATTTTTCTTTTTTGCATAGTCTAACTTCTAGCTTATATAGCATTAAATTGTAAATCTGGCCATATTGAAATTTAAGAAAGGAATGGTGGAAGGCATGAAGAAAGAAGAGGGCTGGAAGTGGAAGGTAAAAAACAAGATTTAATCCGGGAATGCCAGCAACAGTCTAAAACTCTAGTGATGAAAACTTCACACTGTTTAATCGCTACAGAGGGGTCATGATGGTGATGATGATGATGATATATTGATTTTAAAAATAATTAATATTTAAGTTCATCGTTAGGAAAATTAAATATTCAATATTAGAACTTTTACTTTAATATTATTATTAATATATTTTAGGAATATTTTATCTCATATTTAAAATTTACCTAAGAAAAAATGGCAATATTGTAATTTATTACTGGAAATCTCTAGTAAAAATCACTTTTCTCTCAGGGAAGGGATTAGCTATGTGGATAGTGCGTTGGACTCCCATGCGGAGATTCCGGGTTCAAATCCAGCAGCGTGGCACTTAGATTTTTTCTTCCTAGGAGCCTCTACTGCTCACTGACCGGTGATGGACAGAGTTGTCTGTAACGGGAGAAACTGTCCGGAGGCCGGGAGTTCACTGAGAAGGCTCCGGGCGCCAATGACTATAGATGTTGATGCGACTTAAATTTAAAAAAAAAATATCACCACAGATTTGAAAATTGATTTGAAATCAAACTTAAAATTTGAAAAAATGGTTCAAGAAATAAATTGTGTTCTTTTTTACTTCCTCTTACGGTTGGTGAAACGCTTACCTCTTTAAAAAAGTAGATAAAATATGGTGTGAAACACTCACACGGATTCTCTTCCTACAATTTAAATATCTAGGCTAATTTTCTTTAAACTTATAATCCTTACTAGATATTTTGTTGCTTTGAATTTTCATTTTAAATGAATGAGAGTTTTTAAACTTTATCAAACGACTTTTTTTTTTATTAAGGAAAGCAGAGCCTTCTCCTCCCATGAAAACCACCTTTAAATAAATTTTCTCGAGGAAAAGTTCCAAACAAAAATCATAGCGATTCTCTGTAGGAAAAGTTAATATAACAAATTTAAGGAAACTGTTCGGGGCTTTCATGTAGAAAACTAAAGATAATTGATTTAAAAAAACTGTTCAACGAAGACGGAGCACTTCCGGTTAACCAATTTTCTTGATACTGGGAATTTTTGTCAGCAACATATTTAATTCTAAATAAACTAATCGAAACGTATAATTAACTACAATAGCACTTAAGAGGAGAGCATAAACCTATCCCTACCCAAAATCCTCCTTAAATGATTTTTTCCCCGAAAAAGGTTGAAAAAGTAAAAGTTGTTGAAGCCGCTTTGAAGAAAATTGCAAAAAAAATTACAAGTAAATAAAATACAGTCAGTAAAGTGGTATATCCTGTTCAGGAATTTTGACAGATAACTTTCTGTCGGATACCCAAACTATTTGTCAAGTTTGAACTACCCATGATTTTTCATTTTTGAGCTATGCTGTTCACATAGATAAACAACCGTTTTCCAAAAAACGTACATTTTCGTACTCAGAAGAACTCAAAATGTGTATTTCCGGTAAAAACTCGTGATCGAAAATTTCACACGGGCGCAATACTTCCTTTTACTAGAAAGTAAGTATTCTATTCGTAGAAGAAAGTAAAAAAAATCTGGTGTGAAACATTCACACAACATTCTCTTACTACAGTTCTCAAAATTATAATTGACAAATTTTATAGCTTGTGTACGAAATGTAATGAAATTCCTTGAAAACTGAAAAAAACTGTTCAGTAAAAGCGTACTTCCGGTTTCGGACATCTATTTATTTCTAATTAATTTTCTTTGGATGGTAGAATAGTATAATCTACTACGATAGCACTTTACATGAAAACCTAACCCCACCCTTCCCCCATAACTTCCCTTAAATGATTTTTCCCAGAGAAATGTTTTAAATAAAAGTTGTAGCTCTTTGTATATGTAGTTAATATACGAAGTTTAAAGAAAATCGTCGGAGCCATTTTTGAGAAAAACGCAAAAAAGTAAAACAAAAAAAAACAAAAAAAAAAAACAAGTAAAGTGGTATTTTCGGTTGAGAAATTTTGGCAGATAACGTACTGTCAGATGCCATGGTGATACATAAACGGAATATCAAGTTTCAACTTTCTACGGTTTTTCGTTTTTGAGCCGTGCTGGTCACACACACACACACACACACACGTGTTTTGGACTCTGGGGACCTCAAAACATATATTTCCGGTGAGAACTCGATATCGTAAATTTGACACGATTACAATACTTCTCTTACTAGGAGTAAGAGAAAGTAAAAAAGGTTGCCGACCACTGCGGATTAGATAAGCTATTGAACAAATCGATCATATCAATATCTTACTTATTGTTTATATCGATATTTCCGAATGAACTGACTGAAAAAGAAAAAAACCTGATTTCATGTTGTTTTTCCCTTTTACCGTCCTACCCCTTTATAGTGAAACTTTTTAAATCCTATTAAGCTAGATGAAAAACAGGAAAACTTAAATATTAAAAAAAAAAAACTTTTTTTTTTGCTAACCAGAACTTAATGCGAAAAGTATTTGCTAACTTTTTTTCCCCCTTCCTTCCAGAACTATAAAGTTATTTTCAAACCAACAATCTCGAATTCTTTCCGCCATCAAGTTAAACTACTTAATGCTTTAAACAACAACAACAAAAAAAAAGCTGTTTTTTCGCTGAGAAAAACAATGTTCTAAGAGAAAAAAAAAATCTTGATAACTTTTTAATATCCACAATTTTTTTTCTTTTTTTTTTTTAATCCTTTATTAGGACGACATATGAGTTTTATAGGAGTTAAAGGTAGAAATTTACTGTCCAAGTTTATTTATTTCATAATATGTGTCCTGTCGTATGACATACGAACTTTTCATACTGAAGTCATAAATATCATGGACACTTTTCAAGTGATAACTTCAATCGATATATATAAATAAATCAGGGGCGAAACATCATACGACTTTCTGCAATTTACATAGTTTCATAGTTGACAAACATTCTTCAAACCAATTCTCACTAAATATTTAGTAGTCTTCGATATTTCTTGGGGGAACAAGAGGAGCATGACCATGCAACTCCCCGAAAACCTCCCCCGGAAATCAATATTCTCGGGAAAAATAAATAAAAACTAAAAAAGTTTTAGATTTCTCTATATATATGTTTAGTGTAATGTTTTGTAATGATGTGTATTTGTAGTACGTAGCTGTTGTGTAGCACGAGCGGTTTCGTATTAGGGCTTGTAAGTATGGTATGTAAGTTTAAAAGAGAATGAAGTATTAGCAATAAAAGAATCTCTTCTCTTTGTTCCTTCAATTCCTCCCCTGTGAGGAGAAGGGGTAGTAGAAACTTGGAAATAATATTAATTTATAAAAAAATCAGAAATGTGACATTCCCTTGCAAAAGGGCAAGCCAGGTATAACAAGTCCAGTTACTGGTACGGTTCAAGAACAATTATGGCATTGTACTACCCCTTCTCCTCACAGGGGAGGAATTGAAGGAACAAAGAGAAGAGATTCTTTGCAAGACAGACTTGTTCTAAAAATCAAGGTGGAAGCATCAGAGCTATACCAGTATCAAGTTATAAGAATTTATTATAAGCTTTTATTGTGATATTCAAAGTACTTAATTTCTCTTAAGAATAATATATTTATTTATAAAACAGTGTGATTTCTTTATTATTGCTATACTTCATTCTCTTTTAAACTTGCATACTTACAAGCCCTTTTTCTACAACACCGCTCGTGCTACTACAAATACACATCATCACACCATAACATTACATTGGTGCCAGCTGTTTGGGATATTTTCAACCAGAATCCACAAATTAAAAGTACGTACAATTTTCAATTTCATAATTAAACAAATTATCCATCAGATAATTTGATTGTTTTTAATTATTTTCTCAGCGGAAATATCTTAAATATTTCCCATAATTGAATTTTCTAGTGAATTTCATTTTTAAATTTTTGTATTTGCACTATCCCTTGTGAATTTTGAATTTATGAGTGTACTTAATAGATCCCAAATTATAAAGATATTACGCGATAATAACCTTTCTGTTGGAGGCAATTTACTCCAATTACGTAGACGTCTTGAAAAATATAATCTTTCCCCAAGTAATTCATCCATTTCAAAAATGTATAAGATTAATGGACAAGACATGGGCATCGACGCTGCTGTAGAATATTTACTTGCTCAGCAGCAATTAGCAAATCCTCCAATTAACAATCAACCTAGTCCCTTAAGGAATTTGCAATTAATTAATAGTTTACCCACTTTCGATGGCGAAAATTCAGCCAAAGTGTCTGATTTCCTAGACCAAATTAGCCATTGTGCTAGTCTTTCTGGCTGGGACGACGCAGCGAAATTAGAAATATTAGCACTTAGGCTTTCAGGTTCTGCAAAAATATTTTACGACACCCGGAAGGCCGAATTACAACGCCAGGGTACAATTATAACGTATCCGCTAATTTCAGAGCGACTTCTAGCCCGATTTCGTAAGGAGAAAACACCTCTAGTCTTCTTACAACAGATGACTAATATTCAATCTCTACCCACAGAGTCTCCTGAAACTTTCGCGGATAGCATTAGACACATCCAATCCGCCATTCATTAAAAGCACAAGCTAACCCTCTCGAGACCTTACAAACTATTTTAGATAAACTGGCCACTGATGCATTCCTGAAGTCACTTCCTCAAGCGCTTCGTAATGAGGTACGAACTAAACTACCTCAAAAATTAGACGAAGCACTTTCTTATGCCAATGCCCTAAAAGAAGTACAGGCTTCTGAAACAAACCCCACAGTTTTCGCTGTTACTTCGAAAACTTCTAATCCTCGTACACCCCCATCTCCTTATCGTTTCTGTGGACAAATGCATTTCCAGAGAGAATGCCCGCATCGAAATAAAAATCAGAAACCAAAACCTACTACCACCCGTAGAGTTTTTAATATATTAAAGAATAGGGCTTGACGCCATTGTTCCGGTCCACATTTTGACGTCGACTGCACCAACAAATTTAGACCAAAACCTCGTACTAACTTTGGCAAAATGCCTAACAATTTTAATATACCAAAAAATTTCAATCGCAGGGTATATAGTAATAATCGCTATAACAATAATAATAATAATAATCAATATTATAATTACAATCATAATCCTCGAGTTAATTCAAATAATTCACGATTTAACTCTTATTCAGATAGACCCCAGTATATTCATAATAATAATAATAATAATGGTAACGAAAGTAGCAATAACCTCCAAAATAGGCCCACATGCCAATTTTGTTCAAAATTTGGACATACGACTCGAAATTGTTTCCAGATACAGCCAAAAAACGGTTAAGCCCACAGCCGGTCTCACGAACGGCTGATGTTACGACCATGGCTCTCATTCCTGCTTTCACCAATTCTGACAATTTGTTAGTAAATTTAAGAATTGGCAAAAAATTTATTCGTGCCCTTGTAGACACTGGAGCTAGTCACAGCCTAGTGGATTCCAGTTTTTGTCGAAATAAGAACCTTCAGCATTCCAACATTATTTTAAAATCTCTGACTAACCAAGTAATACCTAATTATGGTATCACGTCCTTTCATTTGCATGCGGACAATGTCGAAAATTCCAATTTTTCTGGCGAATTCATAGTTTCGCAATTAAAAGGCAAATTCCAATTAATACTAGGTAGAGATTCCTTACATTAAATAGGGCAATTATTAATTTGCGCACACGTACACTAACACTCAATAAATTCAACATTCCATTTTCAAATAGTGCTCAAGCACACCAAATCGATTCGATTCAACAGCTACCTTTACCCAAAACCCTGCAGCTACGCCACAAAATTGTAGTGCCATCTCGCGCACACATAATACAAATACATACACTATATACAAAAATTCCTCTCGACACACAAATTCTGCTTACACAACACAATTCCTTACCTACGGGTCTCTACATGCCCAATTCTATCGCACATATTGCTAACAACACCTGCACCATCAACCTTATAAACACTACCTCACACGCTACCTACGAAATTGCTATTCAAAAACACTTTCCAATCGCACATATCGAATACGATTTTGAAACAGACTTACAGACTCACACCACAAACGCAGTACAATCTGCCACTCAAACTAACACAAACGAAATCGCTCTATTTCAACAAGAACTTCTCGACAAATTAACGCATCTCTCTTCCCAACAACAACAACAAGTTCTACATGCCCTACTCCTTTTTATGACGCCTTCACACACGACAAAAATTTTCAAACAAAATTTTTCAATTCCTCCCCTGTGAGGAGAAGGGTTAGTACAATGCCATAATTGTTCTTGAACCGTACCAGTAACTGGACTTGTTATACCTGGCTTGCCCTTTTGCAAGGGAATGTCACATTTCTGATTTTCTTATAAATTAATATTATTTCCAAGTTTCTTGCATCCATCACATTAGCATACCAAGTTTAATGAAACCGTTTAGTGTCATGGTGGGAAATTATGTAAAAGAAGAAAAAAAATCTGGTGTGAAACATTCACACAACTTTCTCTCTTACGCCAGTTCTCAAAATTTATAATTGGCAAATTTTATAGTTAGTGTACCAAATTTAATGAAATTTATCGAAAACTGAAAAAAAAACTGTTCAATAAAAGCGCACTTCCGGTTTACTAATTTTCTTAAAATTCGGAATTTTGGCCATGTATTTATTTCTAATTAATTTTGTTTGGATGATAGAATTAACTATCACAGCACATTAGAGAAAAACATAACCCGAAGTAAAGGGGTAAAGTAAACGCACTTCCGGTTTTTTCAAACTCGGAATTTCGACAACATATTTAATTCTAATTAACATTATTTAGATGATAGTACCTAATAAACTGTGAAATAGCACTTTAGAGGAAGCTGTAACCCCGCCCCTCCTCAAAAAAAAAGCCCCTTAAATGAATTTTCCCAGAGAAATGTTTCAAATAAAAGTTGTAGCTCTTTGTATGTGTAGTCGATATACCAAGTTTGAAAAAAATCGTCGGAGCCATTTTTGAGAAAATCGCAAAAATGTAAAAAACAAAAACTAGTAAAGTGGTACTTCCGATTGAGGAATTTTGACAAATAACTTACTGCCAGGTCCCATGGTGATACCTAAACGGAATGTCAAGTTGAACATTCTACGGTTTCTCGTTTTTGAGCTATACTGTTCACATATATACACACACACGCGCGCGCGCGCGCGCAGATCATTTGCTAAAAACCACTTTTTTGGACTCAGGCGACCTCAAAACAGATATTTCCGGTGAATACTCGATATCGAAAATTTGACACGATTACAATACTTCCTCTTAAGAGGAGTAACAGCTTAAACCAATTAGTAATAAGAGAAAGAAAAACCTGGGAAGGTAAAAAATCTGATGTGAAACACTCACACAACTTTCTCTTACACCAGTTCTCAAAATTATAATTGACAAATTTTATAGTTTGTGTACCAAATATAACGACATTCGTCGAAAACTGAAAAAAATGTCCGGTAAAATCGCACTTCCGGTTTATTAATTTTCTTGAAACTCGGAATTTTGGCCATCTATTTATTTCTAATTAATTTTGTTTGTATGATAGAATTGTATAATCAACTATATGATAGCACTTTAGAGAAAAACATACCCCCACCCTTCCTCCAAAAGTGCCCTTAAATGAATTTTTCCAGAGAAACATTTTAAATACAAGTTGTAGCTCTTTGTATGAATAGTTGATACAACAAGTTTGAAGAAAATCGTCGGAGCTATTTTTGAGAAACACTTAAAAAAAATTAAAAAAATAACAAGTAAAGTGGTACTTCCAGTTGAGGAATTTTGACAAACGACCCACTGTCAGATGCCATGGTGATATTTAAACGGAATATGAAGTTTCACTTTCTACGGTTTTTCGTTTTTGAGCTATGCGTATATACACACACACACACACACAGACACACCATTTGCTAAAAACCACTTTTTTGGACTCAGGGGACCTCAAAACGGATATTTCCGGTGAAAACTCGATATCGAAAATTTGACACGATTACAATACTTCCTCTCACTAGGAGTAAGAGAAAGTAAAAAACTGTTCAATAAAGTCACACTTACGCTAAACCGATTTTCTTTAGACTCGCAATTATGGCCAAATATATAATCGTAAGTAATATTGCATAGATTATAGAATGATATAATAAACTAAAATGGCAATTGAGAGGAAAACATAACCATATTCCTCCCTCAAAAATTCCTCTTCAATGAATTTTCCTAGGGAATAAGTTTGAAATAAAAGTCACAGAACTAAAAAATGTGCGAGAAAAGTGGAATTATTACAATAATTTGATTGAAAGTTTTAGAGAAGAAGAGAAGAATTGGAAAATAGAAGAGTGTGATTTTCTATGACTTCTTATATGTGTGCATGCGCAAGTCTAGATTAAAATGATTATACTCGTCATTGGTGGAATTTTATTAAGATGTTAGAACTAGGTTGGTAAAGTTGTTAGAAAATTTTAACATAAGTAATTAAAAGTAATTTTCAACATTAACACTGGAAATGTTTAATTTTATGTAATCTTAAAAGATGACTTTGAATATGAATTTACATATTCCAAAAAGTATATAGACATGGTGGGGAGAAGTGGGAACAGAAGACTTTAATATTCATATTCATATTCATATATATATATATATATGTGTGTGTGTGTGTATGTGTGTGTGTGTCTGTATCTTGCAAGTGTGACTTTAACAGATACTTTATTTTAATTATTGAATTAAAGCTGGCAGTTATAAAGTTTTTAACTTTTAGCTAAATTAATAATAAAACTGAATATTCAAATTTGTACAAGTTTTTACTTTTTCTTACTTCTCCTAGAGTAAGAGGAAGTATTGCAAACTTGTCAAATTTTTGATATCGGTAATTTCACCGGAAATAAACTTATGAGGTCCCCTGAGGACGAAAAAGTAGTTTTTATAAATTGCTCTGTGTGTAGGCGTGGTCAGCATAACTCAAAAACGGAAAATCAAACAAAGTTCACATGTTTAGTTTAAGTTGAAGCAAGTACCATTTTAGACAATGGATTTTTTTTTTCAGTTTTTGAGATTTTCTCAAAAACGGCTTCCAATTATTTTCTTTTTAACTTGGCATCCCTACTACACATTTATACAGCTATAAGTTTTATTTGAAACATTTGTTTAGGAAAATTCATTTAAACGGGTTTTCGGGAAGAGATGTGTGGTTATGCGTTCTTCTAAAGTGCTATTTTAGTTTATTACCATCTTACCATCATAAATCATATTATTTCTAAATCATATTATTTCCAAATCATATTATTTCTAAATCATATTATTTAGAATTAGTTAAATATGTGGCTAAAATTCCGAAATTTCATCTAAATTGAACTGTCATTTTTTCAATTGTCTGGGATCATCTCCATAAAAGCACCGAACGATTTTATTAAATTTGTTATAATATTGACTATTGTTGTGGTGATTGGGTCTGCAGAGCTGGAAAGCATCAGAGATAGTTTCCGTATAGCCTGCGTCATTTTGTGGTCATCGAGCGGTTTCGGGCGTTCGCCCATCCTTAGTCAGACAGTGTGATAACAGAAACTTGCACAGAGCAAATGAGTGTGTAAGTTGTAAAAGTTGTGTGTAAGTTCAGAGTGTGTAAACTGAATTTGCTCTGTGTTATCACACTGTCTGACAAATGGGCATCCTGAAAATAGGCGAACGCCCGAAACCGGTCGATGACCACAAAATGAAGCAGGCTATCACGGAAAATGTCTCCGATATTAACCATTCATACAGAGAGATATCTTTTTTTGTCTGCAACTTTTTCTGGGTAAACTTATTTAGGTAAGGGTGGCTTTATGGTGGCGGGAGGTTACGCTTTGCTCAATGAAAAGCTATTTTATAAAATTCAGATTCTCACATTCACGTAAATTGAAGTCAATATCTAGAAAGAATTATATGTTTATAGAAAATTAGACAATTATAACCAAATATTTAATTGCAGTAAGAGAAATTCGTGTGAGTGCTTTTACTTTACTTCATTTTTTTTCACTTTCTCATACAGTAAGAAGAGAATGCGCCATGGTGGCGCCTTGATGCAGTTGCTAGTGAAACTACTGATATTAGCTGCTGTGTGGAGTATTTACTGGCAATTGGATCCTGGTAGTATTACTATTACAATAGATATTTCTTTCTTTATTAATAATTTAAATATATAATACATTAAATCTAGCAACAATAAACACTAGACCACATCAAAATGATAAATAAACAAGCAATCTTTCCAACCATATTCAATAATTATGTTTTAGCTTTGAATGTACACCCCTTTTAACACACTCATTTCAATGTTGAAGATATTTTTTTGGATTTATAGCAGTGTTACGCATAAATACATTTTTATAGAAAACCTACTATATTGCGGCTATAATTCAATTCCGATTTTTAAAAAAGGGTACTGAATGTGTTTACACCCTATTTATTACTAAAATTACAACAAAATACAATTGGACTAAAAATTACAATTAGAACTGAAATTACAAAAGGAATACTAAATTACATAATATATAACACATATAAGCATATAATGTACATACTATGTAAAATTATCCTATGTAATATTATAATCTACCTTAGTACATATAATAATTTAAATGTATGGAGAATTGTTACACGTTTCCATCATATGAAATTAACATTGTCACATGAAATTTATTAATTTATGCTAATATGAAAATTATTATACACTCAAAACAATTAGAATATGTACATAATTTATAATAATGAATTTTGAAATTAAATGAAATACAATATGTGTACACGGGTGAAAAGGGGGGGGCCATTTATTTAACATTATCTTTAATAAATAATGACATAATAAACATTGTTAATGATTAACTATGTAATTAGAGCTTTTCTATCTTAATTATTTATTTATTTTTTCAAAAAAAAAAAAATGAAAACAAAAATTATTTTGTAGATGATAAAATTTATTTTATAGTCGTTAGTTTCTTTTTTTAATATTAATTATTCATTATTTTGAAAACTTTTAGTAATTAAACACATCTCTTATTTCAATTTATTAAATTAATAAAATATTTAAACTTTATTTTTAATTTTAATTCTAATAAAATATATTTAATTTTATTTTAAACTTTACAAATATATAATGGATTTTTTTTTATTACAGACACTTTTATTAAAAATGTTCACAAATAAAAAATGATACATTGAAAATTGCGTCATAAATAACTCTATCCGGAGGAGATTAACAAAACCAACGAGATATTGACTAGATATTAAAATTGATGTTTTTTTTTTTTTTGGTCATCCTCCAAAGCAGGTTTTATAAAAAGGCAAAGAATTGCAAATTATTTTCCACTGCCTTTACAATTTTAAGTGATAATCAAAGTGGAATTAATAAATTAACAATTTTCTTTTATTTATTTATGACGCGTCACCATCTGTGGTCATAAACACTCGGAGCCTTCTCATTGCACTGTTGGGTGTGAGTGTTATTTGAACAAAATCTCTTTAAAAAAAAGGAAAAATCGCAGGAAGCCCCAACTTGATATTCAACTAACAGGTTTATGAATTTTTTTTTTTTTTTTAATTTTCTCTGAAAGGGCTGCAATGATTTTCTTTAATCGTTGTCGTTTAATTCTAATTGCATAGATTTAAACCTACGTATTTGATTCTAAATATTAATACGGAAAATCAAATTTTGAAGTGTGTTCTATCAAGTGTATTTTCACATTATATTTCAAATGTTAAAATTTATGTCTGTGAGAAGGGAATAGCTAAGTGGCGAGAAAATAACAAAAAACTGAAAAAAACATTCAGTGAAGTCTGGTAAAACACTTCCGGTTGATGGATTTTGCGTGAAATCTTCGTGCCTGAGGTGGTGGTTAGTGTCTAAGTGGAATACCAAGTTTGAGCTTTTTTGCAACATGTGGTTTTTGAGATATTCTGTTACACACACAGACTATTCACGGAAAACATTTTTTTCATATTCAAGGGAGCCAAAATCATATATTTCCGGTGAAAACTCATTTTCGATAAACTCGCACGCTCGCAATACTTTTTTTTCCTCTTAGAGGAAAGTAAGACCTCCAAAGAGTAACCGTTGCATGCAGATACTTGGGGAGTAGCGACCCAATGGGTTACCACAGCTCAGTACTCAATGCACACTCATCACTATAGTAAATGTCACATTCACACTAAATATACACATTCCACACATAAACAAAGGCCATTACAGTACATACCCTAGGGCTACCTTCCCTAGGAGACCAACCCGAAAGGGGAAGCTGGCTTGAGGAGGCAGTCCCTCTAGCAGGCTATGGGCGCAACGGGCCGATCTCTCGTTAGCCCAAGAATTAATGGATTACAAGGAATAATGCAAGAAGAGTTGGACAGATTTCAATGGAAACGTCTTGGCGAGAAAAATGGATTACTCATATGGCAAAATCGTCCTCAATACCGCTATCGTGTTATAAGAGGAACAGAAGAAGAAGAAGAGGAATGTAAGAAAGGAATCTAAGTCGCAAATATCATCTACGGTAATAAATATTTCAAGTATTAATACAAGTGAATCTAGCAAGAGTTTGTCCGGCCGTGTTATCGCTTTCCCACGCGGAGTACCCAGGTTTGACTCCAGGTGTTGCTACCCTTAAATTTTTTTCTTCCTAGGAGCCTCTACAGCTCACTGTCCGGTGATGGGCAGTGTTTTCTGTAAAGAGAGAACACTGTCCAGAGGCCGGCTGTACACTGAGAAGGGCGCCAATGACCATAGATGTTGACGCGCCTTAAATTTAAAAATGAAAAAAAAATTATGTTTGTGCTTTATTTTTTGGCGCCATCTTCTGTATTACCGCGGAAACACATTCAATTCCTATCTGCCATCTTTGCCAACCAATATGTATGTACCTCAGTATCTCTAAATTTAAGCCACCTGAATAAAAATGACCACTTTTAAAGAAAATGTATCAGTTTTAGAATCGTATATTTATTGCAGTCAGAGAAAGTCGTGACTATTTTTTTACATAAGATTATTTTTTTTTTTTCAAAATAATTATTATGAGAAACAAAATAAACCTTTATATGCCATATATTTCCTTTGATAGTAGCAATGTCAAGCAAATGAAAAACTTTATATTTTCTTTTTCTCTTGCATATACATGGGACTGGTGCCAGTGTCGTTGTTTCTTTTTTTCCCAGGCTACAGTTTTTCCGCCCTCCGATTTTTCCTGTACATTTTAGTGAGACCAGACTCAACGGTTGTCTTGTTTTTCCTTTTCCACAATCCATCACCCAGTATTGTGGCCGCAGCAGTTACTTTTCCACCCTTATTTGTCTCTCACTCAGTCTACTAATGTCATTCTTCGTGCCAGAGCAACTGAGAATGAAAAACCTGTCACGCACATACATATATATACACCACACACGTATACCATTGAAAACCCTTTCTCACTGTTTCTTCCCTCCCTCCCTCTTCCTTTTAATGTTGGCATCACTTCCAAGTCATTCCTTTTTCTGTCCCAGTCTTGCTATGTACAATTTCCCACCACCAGAGGCCATGTAATTCGTCAACTATCATGCTGGCACTGTCTAGAGAAACAAAAAAAATACTTTTCCAATTACTGCTTGCTTCCCCAATTATTTCTATTCGTAATATACAATAGAAAAAAATCCAAACATTCTTTAAATCCTCATACGAAAGCATGCGCGCGCACAAAGTGTATCACACGACCTTTACACACACATGCTCACAAATTTTGAGAAAACTGCGAACAAACTATGGAAGGAAAACCATATAAACACTTCGAATTTTCCTGTGAAAATCCAGTTTCGGATAATTTGTGACACGTCACTAAAAGGAAGTGAACATTTTGTTGAGGAAATTCATACGATTTTCTGCATATACAATTGCAACAAAAAACAAAAAATTGACCAATTTGGACTTTTTACTCAAAATTTGTTGGCACTGGCAAGCGATAGGGCGAGATAATTGGTTAGCACAAATTACTGGTAGATATTACTGTAGTGATGAAGACAGCGCATATATCAAACCCAAACAGCAATCGAAATCTAACCTCCGAGTTTCATAAAAACCTAAATAAAATCAATTTTACTGGTAAAACAGTGAATTTCGGAAATTTGACACGATCGCAACAGTTCTTCTAATTACGACTAAGAGAAAATGAAAAAACTGAAGAAGAAGTAGAAGAGGAAGAAGAATGTGAAAAGAAAGTGTGTGAGGAGGCGAACTGAAGAACGGAAAAGTTTTACAGTCTATGTTGTGAACACTTAGTTTTTATGTATTTTATGTAGTATATATTGCTATACAAAACTTTATACATACACATTTAACACTGTGACACTGCTAAACATACACATTGTGCATGTATGTGTATGTGTGAGAGTATGTCTGGACACACTATGTAATGGGTCTGGAATTGCCTGTTCTATTAGTTTCAATTTTCTATCTCTCAGTCTCTAAAGAAAAGTGAGTCCACGGATAGACAATCCCCACTATTGTTTTCCTCTAAGCGTCCTGCCAGAGTGTGTGACTGCGCCGGCACTATTGGCAGTCACTTGCACACAAAACTCTAAATCGTCTATTTCACTGTCCCATTCTGGCCTCCTAGATAGTAAAAACTTCATCACTAGTTCCACTTTACTAAAACTATAGAATCGTTCTAGAAAATAAAAAAACAAAACAAAACAATCCTTAAAATAAACTTCTCTACTTAACGACCAATGTAAAGAAAGTTTTAATGTACAGACGACAACTGAATCCCCAACTATTATTTTCAATCACACTCTCTCTCTCACTCTCTCTCTCTCTCCTTGATTGTGTATATAGCCTTGATTAATATTACTTCAGTAATTTCATAATTGAATTTTATTTTAATTGAACTAGTTTAATTACTGATTAAAAGTCATTTTAGTTTTCATAATGGGCACTTTATAAAATGGTCATTTATATTCTAGAACTAAATTTTATACATTTTAAAAGTTGAACCTTTGGGTTTTCCATATTAGATCGTGTTCGTACAGAACTTTAACTTCTGAAGGAATTTCCACTTCAGTAAAAACCTGGTGTGACACTTTCACACACTTTCTCTTACTTACTTGTTAATAAAATTACATATTATATGAAAAAATGTCTTTAAATTTCTAATATTTCTCATTTTACCCTAACATAAACAAAGTGGTAGCGGGAGAGGCAAGTATCTATTCCAAGCAGATCGAAGAAATGATTAAATCGTGGTCCGAAATGAGCGACAACAATGAACCAAGCCCTTATAACATTTCCAATTTAGAGCTACGATTTTTGCAGATCTTTCTTTTTGTAATTTATTTTTGTTTGTTACAAGTGACAATGATCACGGTGAATGTCCCAAAATATTCAGAGTGAAGAAGTTACCCAGTATTAATACTCCAACAACACTACACTTTAGTCAGAGAACAGATCGCAAGGCCACTGTCTTTTAAGACGCCTAGGGGGATTATGTGGAATGGTTGTGGAAGATAGGTATTGTAACTCAGGAACTGAGATGTGAATCCAGGTTGAAATGGAATTTTCTATAACGGTTTTGAGCAACTTGGGAGATGAAAGGAAATATTAAGATCTGTATGAATATTGTGATTCGTGGAACTATATAAATTCACTTTTTTCTTTTCTTCGGGAAAACATTTTTATTTGTAACATTTTTCCTGTTATTGTGACATTAATTACAAATAAAAATAACAGGTATAGGTATATAAGTTGGCACTTCATGTTTAAAGGAAATCGTCATAATCGTTTTCAAGAAAAGTTCCAATAAACTCCAAAAATTATGCTGTAAAATGTAAATCGATTTTCTTCAAATTAATTCTAACTATGCTTCTTATGTGGAGCCAAAGGTTTGAGGGAGTATTTTTACTCACATAGGGCGAAACTTCCCTATGTTTCTCGAGACGGCTATTCCGTCGCGGAACCTCATTCTAGCCCATCCAGCGCGTCCTCGTCGCTGGCTCCGGAAACATCTGCGCTCCACTTTTGTGGAAGCAAGGGTGGCCAAGCTGGAGGGCGAATACAGAGGGTAGCTTTCGGGCTATTTGGGAACCTAGCACTCCCACGTACCTCAGCTACAATTACAGACTAACAAGTGCAGTGGTTTTCCCATTAGGAGTGTGAGTTTGTGGAAACTTTTGTGCCCTCTGTTTGGGTCGCCATAATTTGCGCGGCCTGAATCTCTTGCAGCGAATTCTTTTGCAGAACCTAACCCAGCTCTGGTCAATCGGCTAGCGTAAAACACGCATGGGTGAGCTCCTTGGTATTATGGGCCCTGGGCGCTATATCTCTGGAGTAGCTCTGGCGCTTTTTCATAGCGTTCCAAATTGTGAGGCTCCGTGGAGGGTGGAGAACTCCGGAGATGAATTTCTTTTACTTAATTTATGGATTTAAGTAAAGTAGATTCGTCAGCCGAGGGCACCTTAGAGGAGGGGGTCACCGGTGGTAGGGGAAACTCCTCTGTGGATCAGGGTCGGGCGACCAGGGCTCGGATGCACTGGGAGGGAAACTGGAAAGCATTTTCAGAAGCATGGAAAACCTGCTTCTGGAGGAGAGCGCGCCAATAGTCGCTGCGGAGGACTCGTCCACCTGCGCTGTTGCGAATTCCTCTGCGAAGGTAAAGGAAGCTAAGTCGACTTCTGGTAAGGTATCCAAGGAAACTGAGCAGAAGAAGAAACTTAGTGGGAGATACAGGTAAAGGCGTGCGAAGAGAATGAGATCCACTCAACCTGCACCAGCCGAGGATATACCTATTGGGGCTCAAAAAAGATCTAGAACCCCTGGGGCACGCCGCCTGGAATCCAGCCGGCAGGTAAGAAGCCTAAGATAACGGAGGCGGAGAGGAAGCAGTTTCTGGCTATAACCAGCAGCGATCCCTCCGAGCCGCTCTCTGATGATGACGTTTCTGTCATCAGAAGGGAGATGCTCGCCATCGTTAGGAAAACTATACAGGAACAGTCATGTAGGCTGGAATTTATTCAGTCGGGCATAGTCTCTGAGGGCTGGTTTCTTCTGGCCTGGACTCATTTGACCCAGGCTACATTTGACTGGGTTTTAGAGAATGTTAAGCCTAGTTGGGAGGGAAGGCACTTCAAGCTTATGAAGGCGTCTGAGGTCCCCTCTATGGCTAGGATCTCTATGTTTATTCCGGAGGACAAGCATACCAGCGAACAAGTGCTGAAAGGTCTTGCCTTCCAAAATAACTTGGATGTAAGCCGATGGAGGAACGTGTATCAACAACAAGTCGTGAAAGGAGTATCCTTGGCTTACAGAATTGATGATGCTTGAGGAAGGTCTATTTTCGTTTTTTCTTCGAGATGGGCAGGCTCCTCATCAGGTTGAAGAAGGAAGATGAGGATCCTCCTACTACTTCTTCTGAGGCAATGGAGCAGGATACAGGTAGGTGACCAAGATGTCAGCAAGTAATGTAGGTGTTTTTTTCCTTCACCTACCCGCTCCCTACCGGGTACTATCAGGATCTAACTCTTCCAATGTTGACTTGTGATTATGGCAGTTGACAGGGTAGAGATGGTACAAATTAACTTGCAACATAGCAAAGATGCAACGGCTAATTTATGCCGTTGTATTGCTAAGTTGCATACATATTTTATTCTAATACAAGAACCTTATGGCTACAAAGATTTGGTTCGAGGATTGAGTGTAGTTGATGGCAGACTGTTCGTGGCGGATGGCGGGGGCATTCCTAGGGCATGCATCTTTGCCAGTCGGAGTGTCGGCGCTGTTCTGCTTCGACAGTTCTGCTCTCGGGATTTGGTGGCGCTGGGGGTTGGTGGTCGTCGTCGCGACGTAGTTGTGGCTTCGGCTTACTTCCCCTATGATGGCCTCTCTTCTCCTCCTCAGGAGTTGATGGATTTGGTTCAATTTTCAGAGGCCAATGACATACGTATTATAATAGGCTGTGACGCGAATGCGCATCATGTTGTCTGGGTAGCAGCGACACCAATGGTAGGGGTGGTTGCGCTCTCATGGATTTCCTGGTGTGCACGCGACAAGAGGTCCTGAATAGGGGTACTGAACCCACTTTTGTTACTAGGATTAGAAGACAGGTAATTGATATTTCCCTTGTTTCTAGGAATTTTAATGGTTTGATTAAGGATTGGAGGGTGAGTCCTGAGGCTTCCATCTCCGATCACAGGATAATTAGATTTAGTCTGGGGATTGATCCAATTACCCTGGCTACTTATAGAAATCCTAGGAGGGCGGATTCTAAAATTCTTGAAGATAAACTGACTCCAATCAGAAGCCCCTGATGGTATAGAGGAATTGGAAAGGAAGGCTGGTATTCTTCATGAACACATTAGACCCTCATTCGAGGAGTCCTGTCCTCCCAAGGTGGTTAAGATACTAAGAACCCCTGGCGGTCCTGTTCGTTGGAAAAACTAAGGAGACAGGTAAGGGGTTCATACAGGAAGGCTGTCCTTGCTGATTCCTCGGAATCATGGGATAGTTATAACAGTGTTAAAAGAGCATATAAATATGCTCTCAAGAGAGCCAAGAGAAATTCCTGGAGATCCTTTTGTGAGGATATAAATTCGTTCCAGTAATCATCTAGGTTGGTACGGATTCTTAGTAAGGATAAGGACAGTCAGTTACGATACCCTGATGGTTCCTTTACAGGGGGGAAGGGGAGACTGCAGCTTTTGCTTGATACTCACTTCCCGGATAATATTGGTTTAAATGCTGCTTCATCTTTGGTGGGCGGAAGGAGATTAGACCCTGCTGATGTATCCACCTTAGATGAGGTAGTCACACATGATAGAGTAATTTGGGCAGTACAAAGTTTCTCACCTTTCAAGTCACCTGGACCGGACGGGATTTATCCTTGCCTGCTGCAAAATGGTGGGGACGTGGTGACGAAGGTATTGTTAAGAATTTTTAAAGGATGTTTGATGTTTGGTTATGTACCAACATTATGGAGAGATGTAAGGGTAGTCTTTATTCCCAAGCCGGGAAGAAGCGACTACTCTGACC